>CM023201.3:26163545-26373664 GCA_004115045.4 Sinella curviseta | reverse complement strand
ACGACTTATTGAGATGAGCTTGGTTTAAAATATATACGAGGTTCATGACGGCGGATTTAATCGTTTTGTCGAAAAAAATGATAATATGAAAGGGGGATTTGGAGACTGCAATGCTATAATCACAAAATATGTATGTAGGTACACGGAAAATAAACTGGTATACTAGGTAGGTAAGTACGAACCATTAAGAATAAAACAAATATTTCTCTGTAATTGTAACCCTAATTTTTAATGCAAGTTTATATAATTCTTTACTTTTATTAATATTGGAATGTAGGTATAAAAACGATAATCGCTTTATCATGTCAGTAAAACGTTGAAGTTCCAAAATGGAACTTTCTTAATTACCCACTTGGTTATCGAAATAAGCCGAAATCATTTAAACCCGATACGACGTACATTAGAATCATTTCCAACTAACTTGAAAGAAAGCAAAGAAGCGTTGTTATATAAACTAGTTTGTCGACAGTGGGAGGGCAATACACTTTCTTTATTGGTATACAGTGTAGACAACTTGTGACATTTCATGCGAATATAAAACTTTACGAAGATGAGTTTTAGTTTGAGTTCACGAGGTGTACTATTTATGCGCCTTATTTGTGCCAATTGAGGTTTGGGCCAGTAATTCAAAACCGCGGAAATTATTTTCTAGCCATGTTCACAAGCGGTTTATTGTACCTCTGCATTTCAACTGCGGTTTATTATTTGATACAATAACGCAATGATAGGAGTACGGGTAATTACTGCTTGGTGTATGAATAATATTAGATCTTTGCACCATGAATCTACCAAATTGAAATGTTCACACTTGTGCTGAAAATGCAGTTTGACCATTTTTGTGCTTCCAAGACGCGGTTGGCTGGCGTAATGTCTTTCTGCTTTCACACTTGGGAGCAGGTTCTCTTTTTTCTTTTGAATTGATGAATTGAATAAAATTTGAATGCATTAAGTCTGCGTATTTAAACGTTTCCATATACAACCAATTTCTTAATTTATAATTCTCCGTTGAAAAGGAGACAAGCAATAACCGATAAACAGAATTTGTAGCGGAATATGAACTCATTAATACGTAATCGATATTGTACGAATATCTAGGCTCCATACCTTCTTCATTATTTCGAAGCGGTCCAGGGTAACCGATATAAATTATGCTGCCAAATTAGCAGCCTATGTAGACGGCTCGTTTGTTAATTAACCATATGTTTGCTTAACCTTGCTTAACAACCCTAGTGCGTTTAATCAATATTTGTTGTGACAACTTTATGTATATGCTTACATTATTTTTAAAAGTATGCAGCAGCATGTATTTATCTATACATTTCGTGTGCTGCATCCACTAACTATATTATGAAACAATTACTAATGATTAACACATTTCAATTTGCATGTACATAAGAGTCTACATGATTTACATAAAGTACTCATTATTTTCATGACGCTCCCAATCAATAAAGTTATAACCGATTTGAATGTCATGGCTACAGCAACGCTGATAAGGTGAATATTAAATACGATTTCATCCATCGAAGAGTACAAATTTTCCAGAACCATTACCGACATGGCCAGACATATCCCGGAAAGCAGTAACGAAAATATTACCATAATGTTTCCATCCATCGCTGCAGCTTTTACGTTGCCGGAATATATGACTTGCTTGTTTTTCATGCCGGCCTTCTCCAGCAAATCGTACCACCACCACCAGAGACCAGCGGTCTCCACCGATTTCATTCGCTTTAGTACATATGCCGGAATATTACCCTCAAGCTTGAATACAATTACATTATCAAGGTAAACCTCTGCACCAATTTGAACCTCTCCATCATCATGCTCGTGGTTGCTTTGTAATGAATTAGCCAACTCAATACACTTATGGTAGGGTTGTACTAATGCCGTATGTTGGCATTCCGATAATGCTGAATACAGGGCGTTTTTCTCCGCGTCCCATACACGACGTATCAACTCACTACGAGTTGGCGATCCCTCCTGGTGTACTTCTCCACGTCTCGCGTTATTCCGAATGTTTAATATGATTTCGGGTAGTGACTTAAGGAGCTGCGTTTGATCCAAAAGTTTTTCTTTCTCTCTCCAAAGGTTCTTGCCCTCTAGCATTTTTTGCAGCTCTGAGAGTACATGGTACATTCCTCTAGAAAAATAATATATATACTGCTTTTTTAGTCGGAAGTTTGAGAGGTCAGCATCCATGAATCGATCGTCAAATATATTCATTTCTAGCGATCGAGTATAAACAATGTAGGATGCGTTTTTTAGTTTATCCAGGGTATCATAAATGTCCCACAGTCTCGGACTAATTAGGTTGTAAACATTTGTGTTAACGTACGCATTGCTAACGAGGATCGTGGCCAAAAGAAAGCCAGAGTACGTTAGCCTATTTCTTGTTGTGCTCAGGTAGGAGACTGGAAAAGAATCCTTGTTAACAAGCAGCAAAGAAAACAGCTGTATACATGTACTTACTATATTTGTGTTTTGTGAAGGTACAGCAAATCGGCTGCAAGCCAATCCAAAGAGAACGACAGTGGCGAGGATACAATACCAAATATATTTGTCAAACACGGTGAAGAGTTGTTCGAAAGCTAACGCTCCACCACTCTGCTTTCCACAACTGACAAACCGCAATGAGTTTCGAGTGTCGTTAATGTACACTGGAAACCGTGAATGAAAGCCGTCGTTGTCTATCTCAAGTGTGATTACAAATTGGGGATTATATTCCATCAATTCTGTCCCATCGCTCGAAACTGGTAAAGGAATTTCCACATCCCGTCCGTTTAAGCAATAGAAGCCCCTTGTCTATTGCCCGGTTGAGTAATTTCCCAAAATTGATTTCCATACGTGTACGTACACGTCGGAAAATTGATCGTCCATGGACGTCTCAATGCGCTTGTGAAGTCCTCTCTTGCTCTGAATTTTGTCAACGCATCCATCGAATGCTGCACTAAAGTCATCATTTCTCCGTGTTCTGATAAGCACATGAGGATGAACATTCCAAAATATCATGTCATCAGGCCTAATTTCGCCAAGATGGACTGCGGATCCCAACGACATCATCCTCCAGTTAGTCATGCCTAACGTTTCCACAACTTTAATAGGGTTGTCCATTGAATGCGGGTAGGGACAGTCGTAGCATTGTCGAATAACTTTGATCCGTGTACCTAATGCTTCGTTCGATGCTTCAGGTTGCACCCAAAGAAAAATATCGTTCGTAATGAATGGCTGGTGAACGTTGCAGTAGAAATGATCGCAGACACCTCGTCTGGTAAACTGCTCCAGTAGATGCATAGGCTTACCTACTTCCAAGCTCTCTTGCGAAACAAATACATGGAATGTAGGGGTAACCGACGGTGTACTATACTGCTGTAATGACGGTTCAGCAACTAAAGACCAGACCCGTGGGTACTTAAAATTGTACATGCTAAACTCTCCCATATCGTTGTCACTCTCAACATAATAATCGTAATTTTTCCCGTAAAGAAGATATTTCCAAGGAAATACACTAACATGCGCTTGACATGTCCATGGTTTCGTAAACGCCGCAAATTGGTACAATTTAATCCTCGTGCAAAAGCCACCGTTGTAAATATCAAATGTAAGATAATTTGAAAGATCGGAACAGGTAAATTGAATGGATGTGCCATCGTAAGGTAATGGGATTCCAGGTGATGCCCATGTTACAAACTCCACATTTTCCAAGGTAACAAAGTCGGAGTCAAGTGGAACGACTGGACTGGTCACAAGCGCAGGTTTCAGGCTTCGAAGTATGACAGGAACGCTAAAGCTCTGTATGTCAATGTTACGAAAGTTGGTTATGTGTACAAGACAGGTTGTTAGTGGATGCAAAATGTCGGCAATATTTATTGAGTATGTGGTGCTCTGAAGACTCGTGTCTTCCTTGCTGTATACTTGCTTGATATCGTCGCTGATTTGAGCGTAGAGAACGCTACGGTTTAGAAGTTTTCCAACGCTGTCTTCGACGTATAACGACTTCCAAGAGTATCCGGAAACCCAGCATATTTCTAGAAAAACCCACGTTATTGTTCCCAATGGCATATTATCAGTTTTAGATATTGCTGGTAACGTTTGGTATAAACATTGAATGTGTAAAGCTCGCCGCAAATGTCAATGCTGACAGAATATTCAACCCTGTAAGGAGCACTAATGAGTTCCTTTGAAGGATTTCAATATCATTTGTGGTAAAATGATGTCAGATAAATTTACAGTTTGTGCATAGGCAAATTGGAAAACTGACCGACGCTTGACATTGATGTGGACACTAAGAGGTTATTTAAGAAAAAAATTGAATGCTTACCGACGCTTACAAAATCAATTATGGATGTCGCATTCACTATCATGTGTGAATCCAATATAGCCTGGTAAATTCTACCTATTTCATTGAAGTAATAACTGAAGAATGTTATACGTAGCAACAGTGACATAAAGTTGAAGCAGCGTAATTTTTACTGCCTGAAGGAATTACATAGTAATTTTGGAAAACGATCATAATGAGTTTGTTAAGGATTTCAAACAATTAAGTATAATTTACCACAACTAGCATTCGCAGTTTAAAAATGTTATTTCGGCTCCGTAACGTATTTTTGTACATGAGATGGTTCGTAGCATACCTTAAGGTATTGTACGTATGGTTTCTTTTGATGGTGTCTTTTGCAGCCAATTTCGCAGCGTCCGAAATTGTTGCTACTTTCAATCAGGCCAATTGTAAGCACGGTAATTTGTATTCTACGGGATCCGTCCTTTCTTTTAGGAAACGCAGAAGAGTTTATGTTGAGGTACGGAGAGGTGGAGAATCGGCACGTGGAGTTCGTATGCTGTGTATTGAACTACGTCAACAAATTTGCATAATTCTTCTTTTCTTTCTTGAACTACACTAATCTTTACGCATGTTGTTCATGTATAAATGCCGCATATGCATTTTCTGGTAAGATAGTTTATACGCCGAGCCGAAAAAAACCAATTCTGAATTACATGGATGGATTTTTATTATCCTTTTATTTTCAGTATCACGATCCTTTAGCGAGCGTAAATATACATACCTAGTACACATTGTGCTTTACCTTTTTTTACTATCATCAAACCAATATTATTTTATACGAACCTATATACAGTCTTGTTTAATAAAATCATGTCAGTTCTACGTACACCAGAGAAACAATCCAGAATGGGCACTTCAGAAACTTCAAACCAGAATCAAAATAATCCAAACCAGTCACCACAAAACTCCTCGAACTCTTTAGGCACTGAGTATATTCTCAATCAACTATCAAAACTAGACAAGCTTGACAAAATCGACACATTTGATCGACAAAACCTCCTGAAAACAGCAGTCACTGATCAAAACCAGAAAATTGCCGCCTTAGAAGCCAAAAATGCTCAGCTAGAGCAGAAACAAATTCAGCAAGAACGTGTCATTGACGAAATATGGAAGAGCTTTTTCGAAAAAAATATCATTATACATGGAATGAAAGAAGAGGAATCTGAGACGCCACAAACTCTTTACAACTCCATTTGTACGCTAATACAGGAACTATCCACAGCAAATATTGAACCTGATATCGTCTACCGTATAGGTGATAACTCGAAATCCAATGCTAGACCAGTGCGAGTGATTTTTGAAAAAATATAGAGACAGAAACATAGTTTTCGAATGCAAAGATAAAGTTGCTGGCATTTCCATTAAAGCCGACCTCCCCTATGACATGCGAGTCGACTACGCTGTTCTGATGAAGAAACGTGATGAACTGGAAAAAGAGGGAAAAATGTTCAAAGTTAATTTTAAAAAACGTGAACTATCTACGGGTCATGGTGAAGCATATGCTGCTATCCATGGTAATCTTCACCCCATTTCGTCATCAAGAAACGAGCCCTCTGCTGCAGCAAATACAACCACATCACAAACTTCACATCAACCAAAAAACGGACGAGGACGGAAACGCGGATTCCTAAACCCAGACTTCATCGGAGCTGCAAATACAAGAAACGCTACACAAAAAAAACGAAAAGTGGAAAGCCTGGAGTTCATCAATTCAAACAGCAACATCCCACAAGATCCACCCAGCCAGCCAAACGGAGACTAAAAATAGGTCACGTCAACATCCTTTCGGTCAGAAATAAATATTTGCAACTAGCAAACCTTCTTCATAATTCAGACTATGATATATTTTGTGTAACAGAAACTTTCTTGAAGCCAGAAAATGACTTACTTGTAATTTATGAATATAATGTAATTAGAAATGACATAAAAATAACAGGGGATAGGGGCACGGCCATATTTGTTAAGAAACACATCAACTATCAAATTTTGCCAACCAATAATCTTCCTTTCAACAACAATATTGAGTATCAAATCATAACGTTAGTAACGCCAAATTACTCATTCTTAGTGTGCTGTTTATACAGACATCCTAGATACATACATAGTATACTAGAAGAAGACTTCGAGTTTCATACCTCACTTTTTACTTTTTTACACACAATGAACCTTTTATTTTTTTGATTGGCCACTTTAACCTTAAAAATAACTACATTAATCCAATGAACTCTTTTACTCAAGGTCAGAATATCTATCAATTAATTAATAAGCCAACCAGAAAAACAATCTGCTTGATCTATTGTGTACAAATAGGAACAAATTAATAAAGAACGTTAGAATATATGATGCTTCTTTGGCAGATAATTTTGTCATTGAATGCAGTCTAGCACTAATAAAGCCAAGAGATCCTCTCCAAACCCTTTCCTTCCGAAATTTTAATAAAATGGACTCAAATAAATTTCATTCTGTATTATCGGATCGCCTACTCAACATCAACATAGATTGTAGTGAGATCATCGTTACCGTCTTGGATTGCTTCAATCGAGTATGTCCAGTTATGCAAAAGCGTGTCAAGAAAAAAAACAATGAAGGTTATTGCTTCACGTTCGACAAAACAGCTTATCAAGGAAAATAAGAAGGTATATAAATTGCATACCAGACAGCCATCGTCTTGCACCTCTGCTAGATTGCACGTGCTTAAGAGACAAATTAAGGCTGCAGTTAGATATGATACCAAAAATCACCTCGACGCTTGAAGTCAATGGATTTTGGAAAAGCCTCAACAACACATTTGCATACAACAAATCTAAACAAACGGACATCGCTCTTTCACCAGACCAGATCAACGATTACTACATTAATATAACCAAAAACAACAAGACAAATCAATCCTTTCCTTTCCTTCACTGCCCTCAACCGTCAATCGCGAACCATTTTTCACTATCTACCATTTCATCAGCTCTATTGAAACATGCTTGGAGCGAAATGAAAAACCCATCCTCCAAATCTCCTGACGCCCTTGGCTTAAGTGCTTATATGATAAATATATGCTTAGAAAATTCCGCGTTTGTTGACACGATCGTTAAACTTTTCAATTCCTTCATAGAGACAAATAAAATTCACAATATGTTGAAACTATCTAGGATTGTTCCCATTCCTAAAGTCAACAATCCAACTAGTCCGAATGAAACATGGCCTATTGGCATACAACCTGTCATAACAAAGCTATTTGAAAAAAGTGTGTTATTCCAATTATCATCCTATATCGAAGAAAACAGTATTCTCTCAGCTTGTCAATTTGGGTTTAGAAAAAATCTTAGTACAACACATGCGCTTATCGCTTTGACTGACCTTCTATATACTGAAATTGATAACGACAAAATATGTATGGTGGTATCATTAGACTTCCAAAAAGCGTTTGATAAAGTAGATAGGGATATTTTACTTTACATACTAAAATACCATGGGATAAACACGCCCATTTTCAATTCTTTATTATCTGACCGCAACCAGTATGTATCTATTAAAGATAAGAATGGTAAGCTAAACAATTCTCAGACAAAAGAGACTGAGACTGGTGTAATCCAAGGAAGCAGCGTTTCGTCGGTCCATTTTAGCAAATAACATTCTACTAAATGTGAATAAGACGCAGTTCATGGTTGTAGGCAAACATCAACACACAGTAAAGCTCAACAAGCTTAATATACTGCTTGATTGTGAACACATTTCTCAAGTCAAGTCAATGAAAATTCTTGGTGTAACTGGACGAAAACCTGACATGGAGTGATCATTTAAAGTCTGTCTCAAGAAAATGTTACTCAGCATTATCTAAACTATATCCATTACAAAACGTAATGTCCATATAAAATAGAAAAATTTTGGTACAATCCTATGTATTCTCTCACCTTAACTATGCTAGTTCTGTCTGGTTAAGTAAATGTAAAAATAATACGTTCAACATTGTTAACAAAATTATTAAAACAGCAGCACGCTTTGTACTACGACTAAGAAAATATGACTCAATCAGTCACCAAATTTGTTATGATTTAGAATGGTTATTATGTCCTTATTTATTCCAATACAATCTTCTTAGTTTTTTATTCAAGACGACTATATACACTAAAAGCGGTGATTATTTCTATAATTACATTGATTTTAATAAACAAACAAGTAAATGTACTCGTTCTCAAGCCTACGTTACCCCTGCTATTGTAACAAACTCGGTATGGGTAAATACTCATTCAAGTATAATGGTGTAAAATTATGGTATGACACTTCCACTGATGTTCAAAAAAGTGTAAAATCAGTACATGTATATAAACGGTCTTTGTACTCATATCTACTAACAAAACAAACAAGCGAACTTATAATATCAACCACAGACGACACTCAAGAGGCCATTGCTTCTTCAATTGATGCAGTTATCCAAAGACTGCCAATGACTAACTAAATACCATTCCTTCCTGTTATTACCTTGACCACTTTTCTTTTCTTTTTTGTAACCGTAAAATCGTAAAATCACCTATATACCTAATCCGTTCTTGTGTATTACTATCTGTATGTCATGTTCATGTCATTAGTGTAATGTGCCCTTCTATATGAGGGAACTTTTGGCTAATACATAATAATAATTTATTTTATTGTAAACAAAATGTTAGAGCATCAAAAAATAACTCTCCAGTAAACCATCAGCATTTATGTAATATCTTACTTCCATATTGTACTTACTGACCACACTCGGACAAATCGTCGTTCCCAAGGTGTCACTGATCCACTAGAATCGACAATTGATAAACGTTTGAAGATCTCAGAATTGTATGAATGTAATTGTTAAATTGTTACCGTTTTTAGATTGCACTTTACATCTAGCATGCTACTGGCAATAACTACCACTGGATTCTATTTTGTAATTTGTCAATGTTTCTCCTCATTATATACAAATAATTGCCATATAATTTAATCAATTCAGCTATTGTTCCCTTATAAGGTAGAAACAATTAATTTGATGCATGATCTATATGAATTCCTTTTCAGTGTAATGTAATGTGTAGCTTTTGAATGTAACAGATGCAGTGGAGTCTTGACATGATTACTAATGCTTTAATTCTAAACAATAAACTAGCACACTACAGTAAAGACTAGCGAATTTTTTACCATAACGTAAACACCAATTACAAGCCAATACGTTGTCAGTGTAAAACTGTGTAGTGGCTCCTTAATGATTTATCAATTTGGGTTTATTACAGTGTAGGCTTCCCATTAAAGATTACATTATTATCTTCGAGCAAATATACGCAAATGATGGCTAATTTTGTCGCGATTAATAATTCATTTGCTGCAGTTATCCATCAGATATTCATGGACTCATGCATGAATTAATACAGAAGTTTACAGAGATTCAAAATTTCAAAAATTATGGATCATTTGAGTATAATTGGTCAAATATATAGTAGCAGTCCTGAAATGTTATTTCAACGCGAGAGTGTATTTTTATGTTAGAAATGGCTGGGGGAACACATGATATGGTGATTTCTACCAAATATATTGAGGATACATTATTAACACAATTATAAATAAATTCAATCTCAGCTTCAATTGAAAAAAAAACTATGGAAGCATGAATATGTCTTATTTACACTTTCGGATAACTGGCCTGACCATATGGATTACGAGAAACATTTATTTTTTTATTATTTTTTTTATTTATGGAGTATTTATCACATATGCATGCAAATGCTGTAATGAATAGTCCGATGCCTAAATACATTTTTGCACCCTATTTCAGACGAAGAATGGATATAGACTATGCATTGCAGCTAGAATAGGTATAATTTTAGGGTATACTTGTCGAGGTTGAGGTGATAACCTGTCTAACAATAATATATTTACAAACTTCAAGAAAGTTATTTATTTAAATAAATACACATGAACAACTTGCTGCTTCAAAGGAAATTTTTCTCTTTTATGTTAATAAAAGCTGGAAGTTTACAAGGTAAAATAGCCGAACCTATTTACATCGTCGCATACGATTACCGGATCCCTGACAATGCATTTATATGTTGTAGTCTTTCAAAGTGATTTGTTGTTTATCAATTGCTATTTTTATCGCATTCACAATAATAACAAATAATACAGTTTTAATTGAAGACCGCCGTAAGTGGCCATACTTAATAAGTACGTTAAATTATTATTAAAACGGGTGCTGGTTTCAGTGGATTCCCGGTCAGAGGCTTATCCTAATCACTGTGGAACAAAGAGATTGCAAATGCTACCACATGAATTGGTCAAATGGCTGTCACAAAGGTTGTTAAAATAAACAGCGTTCAGATGCAATTGAAAATGTAATATCGTGTGTTAAATATTTGCTATTTTTGGGTTCATTACTGTACTTGTAAAATGTTCCACAATTAGTTTCTGTGTGTGAAAAAATATTAATTAAATTATTATAATTTAACCTCAAAACATTTTTACTAGAGAAATTTTGAACAACAGAAACAAGAGAAATGTAGTGTCAATAAAGTCTTGGAACTTTTCTCAACAGGTCGTTGTGATAGTTGCATTATAAAATTCATATAAATTTACCAACATTAAAAGTAATGAATCAACAGCTCAATTTGTCGTCGTTAAGTTGATTTAAAATATAAAATAATGGGAACCGAAATTTAAATTTGAGTTGATCAGTTCATATAAAAAGGCGGAATAAAACAATATCCTGACATTAGTCATTACTCTGCCACAAATGGATATGATGTTTATGATCATCTGATAAATGCCGAACGCTCCGAGGGATGACGTGCACAAACCAACACTAATTGAACTCCAAAACTTGTAATTTTCAAAAACGAACCAGCAATGAAAAGAATATTACAGAATTACTAAGCAGATGTTTGGGATTATTAAGACCTGAAGGCCCTTGCAAACTTTACCAGGACACAAATTGGGCGCTATCAGGTTCTTACTTTCTAAAAAGTCGTATTGACCTGGTCCCTTATCCTCCGTGGCTTTTGAGGAAATGCCGCTAACCATGTTTTTACCAGAGATGGTAGAGTGACCGATCCCAACTTCGGCTCCACTCCCAATTCCCAAACGACCCGAACGCCTACCACAGAGTATGTTACAGGCATATCCCTGGTCTCCACCTAAAATTAATTATAATTATAGTTTGTCACTAAATATTAAACTTTTACTAAATTACTTAACCAATTTACCTCGCTGAGCACTAACTATTTCATTAATTGAAATCAAGAGAATCGAAGCCAGTGTCGCATGGGCCACCATCCTAGGACCCATTTGCTTCATCCGTAGTGCCAACATTTTTAATGCATGTCCCATTTGACTACCAATCCATCCAAGCAAGACTCAGCGTTATATATATAGGCGAATAATATAAGGCGGTCATTTTAATTTTCCGCTAATTATGAATAATTATGCACTAAAATACTTGCAAGGTTGCATAATAACATTTGTAATTTAATAGCTCATTTCTTTGATTTCTGATGGTTTCCTTAATGACACTTATTCATCATTATATCCAATGCCAATTTACGTGCATTTTCCGAAGCCAATAATATTTTGCCTTATTTCTCAAACATGAGAAAATAAATCATATACTTTAGACAAACAACGGTCAGAATATCAGAATACCGGAGTAGCTATGTATTTTTTTAAGCGAGAATGAGAAAAATCTATGCTAACGCGAAACGAGACGCTTTGATTCCTTTCCACAGAAAAAATCATCCAACCGTTATTATTTTTGTGCAACAATTTTATTTTATTGGCCTTCAACGATACAGACTCGAGCACCGGTTTCCATAACTATGCATCTGGACATGGATCGGGGCCAGGATCCGGGTCCGGATACCAATCCTGTCCCCAATCCCACTGTCGAGAACTCACGCCGCCACCCGGACGTTTTGGCCATGGTGGCCAGGTACCACCAGGACCCCAACGTCGACCCCAACCGCTTCCTGGACGTCCCCAGCCGCCTCCAGGAGTACCTCAACCCCAGCCAACACCACTTCCAACGTTGCCCCAAATTGGACCCAAATTTCCGCCAAGTCCGACTCCAGCTCCGCCTGGACCTATTCCGGCGCCTCCGCCAACTCCAACAATGGTAGACGGTCCGATCCCAACTCCGACTCCACCACCAATTCCCAAGCGACCGGAAGGTCTACCGCAAAGTATTGTACAGGCTTGTCGCAAGCTTCCACCTTAAAAATTAAAAATAATTGCAATTACATAAAAGCGATTAGGTATTTAGACTTTAAATATCAATGCTTTACTTAATTACATAATCAACTTACCTCGCTGAGCATTGACTAAATCAATCAATGTGAGTAAAAGAATCGATGCCACTATGGAATTTGCCAACATCTTTGGACCGATGTTCTTCATCCGTGGCGCTACCATTTTTAATGTCGGTTCCCAAAGGACTAATACTCCATCAAAGCGCGACTCAACGTTATATATATAGACGAATTATATAAGCGATTTATATTAATTGTGCTGCTAATTATTAGTTATGCGGTACTAAATATACCTGAAAATTGTATAATAAAATTTAGAAATTAATAGCCTGTAGTTATTTCTTTCTAATGGATTCATTCATGAGACATATTTATCATTAAATTAAATGACAATTCGTAACTGATTTCGCAAGCTGAACTCAGACACGTTAGACCAAAGTTGTGTAGTTGAACAAAATATGTTTTTCCTTTCGGTCCTACATGTGAGGTAATTAATTTGCACAAACGCTAATCATAAGTACATGCATTCACATGCCTTCATAACTCGTATGGTTTACAGTGCAGGTTGTAGGAAGCAATCATAATTACTTGTGTTTATTGATGAATTGGCCGGTCCTGCACTTTACAAGGGGCCGGTTTTTAAGAGCAGACCCCTTTTTCACCTGGTTCTTTGTGGTTATTTATGCTCTGTAGGATAGACACTTTCATTCCGAAAGCATTGAAAAGTTGGTGCTAAGCTTACGAGTAGAATAAAAGCAGTGTCGTGTTGTACGTTTCTAAATGACACTGTTATCCGCAAGTGATATTCGTATGTATTGTAATGAATTATGTGTGCAAAACAATCCCAGCTAAATATTCCTTCATATTTTACTTCTGTAAGCTGTCGATGACGTGATTGTCATTCAGACAAGATCTATGAAAACATAACATTTTAAAGGTAAAGATGGATTGACAACACAACTCTAAATTATATAAATGAATTATAAATTGATAGAACTAAATAATTGTTATATTGTGCGGGTAATTTCTTCCCGAAGCCATTAATTTATAAATTCTTCATAATATTTCACCGTCGTAATATATATTCTGGTCAGACTCGAACAAGTTCTTATAGTAAGGGTAATTGCTCCTTTTTTATTGTTGCGATGTTGATAAAAAGGAAACGGAATGAATTGAATCGGACGTTACCACCACTACTGGAAACACATCAGTTTAGGTATCAGTCAATAAACGTACGTGATTTAGGAAAGACCAAAGCAAAAAATTGTAACAATGCATAAACCGCAAAATTGCTGTATCATGGGCAATATTAATTGAAAAGATAGGCATCCAATTTCAAGTTTTGAGTATTTGAGCTTGTTCGAGAATTGAAAATTGTGTCAATCTTTTATTCAACATTCACATTAACATAAAAGTAAACATTCAAAGTCTGTATTAGTTAATGGAGTTTTCGTATTTAACCTTCAGCTAAATAATAATGTATTATGTTATATTAAGATGCATGCTATTAAATTAAATGGTGCTTCATTAGCAGTTCCTTTTGTATATGTAAATATCTAAATCGCGACTTGTCGTCTGTTGTAAATAAATTCACATTTTAAATAATAAATGAAAATCTAAGGTAATTTATCAGCAGCAAGGTTTGTAACTTCGAATTTCATTTCAACGTCATACTATGTTTTCTTAACAGATATGGCGGATAATTTATGAGTAGATGACTTTCCTTTACAGCATTTGCGTTAGCATTATAGCGGAATTGAAGCAACAATGGAAGGGGCAGAAAATTATTTACAAAAAGCAACTTGAACCTTTATTCCGTTGTATCTCGTAACGACTATCATGCAGTCATGTTTCCTTTATGTGATTCGTCACTTTCAAAGGAATTGAAAGCTGAATTCTATAAATTCGCCATTGCGCTGATGAGAATGGGGCAACATTATTTATCATGCATCTGCAGAAATAACTTATTATTAAAGGGATTGGACACCGGGTGTACCATATGTAAATTAAATTTCGTGTGGCACCTCAACGACATTGATGACATTGCAGGAAGAAATTTCTTTTTAAATTGAGACAGGTCACTGGAGATTTTTCTAAATGCTCGGTTGTACTCACGTAGCAAATGGACAGAGATTACTAACGCAATAAGCGATACAGTAACAAAGCTGGAAATATCCAGTCTATCAATCCGATATGGATATGAATTGATTAACGTACACGTACTGTCCTAACAATATTTCCGATATAACAACTTGTAAGTCCGATGGTGAATGATGTGCAGTTATGATTTTCTTATTAAACTGTGCCAGTTGGGACTATAGCAATTGAAGAACCAAAAAGATATCTCTTTCAAAAAGACAATACGCATATATGACCCTTCACAAACACAGAACTACGATACTTGCAAAAATAGTTTTGACACCATATCACGTTTCTTAAAAGCATAGCATCACAAGACGGGTTAGATTATTAATTTGCGGTAATTTCATCCAGTACTCATTAAAACAAATCAAATGTTTCTTCTGAAAGCCTTGTTTGGCGTTTGCCTATGCAATTTTAATTTCTGATTGTCCCCAAAATAGGGGTTGCTTTGTCATTGGACTTATGCTATCACATCAATTTTAGCCAAAAAACTTTTCTTTTTGAACACTCATCTATCAACGTGTATTATTCGTTGACGCTCATTACACTGATTTATTACAGGGAAAGTTAGTATTTTGTTACCATTAATTAAAAAATTTATAATCAAGTTTGTAGTGTTGTGCGTTATTGTAAGTATTTGGTAAAATGTGTTGTTCTTGTCATGTTTTTATCACACACTGGGATGTGTTGTCGAAGAGAATCAGGTAGCCAGAAATTTCTTGTTGTGTTGTGTGATGCATACCCGTCCACATATTTGGTGAATACAAGTAGCACAAAAACTATATCCAGTATTTCGCAGCCATAAGACGCTTGCTTGCACGGTTCGGCAATATGTATTGTACCACAGGTTGCTGCAAAAGCCATTCATGTGATGGTCAGACTGATGAGAGATTGCACAGTAGAATGATTTTCCATTTTCTGTTTACACTTGCCATATAAGTCCGTATTAATTGTCTCAATTGTTATGTACATGGTCGCGTTCACATATTAGCTTCAAAATGCCATAATGAGGTATCTGGCTAAAAAGGATTCAAATTTTTTTTTTGAAACGGGTATTTATTTTATATTTACAGTGCACAAATGTCAACTTTTGTTAAAATAAATGGTTTTATAACGTGCTATATTACGTAATCATGAATTGTGTCGGCTCGTCATCTTTAGACATCGCCGTCATCATCGAAATGGAATTAGTAGGTACGAATCTGATTTCAAGAAAATTCTGATTAGTACATTTATTGATTTTACGGTGCGGACTGAATGTCCTTACAAAATTTACTAGTAATAATCCGGATCGACAGAACTAATCCTTATCCTGTAAAGCGTGTACGTTTGTTGTATTGCAATAGATATTTTGAATATCGAGAATCTATTCAATTTTATTTATTCAATTCTCATCTGATATCATTATTACGTTACATACAATGATAATTGAGTATCCTACAGCGTATGATATTACACTAAACTATACTAGGCAAAATTGGTGTCCAAAAATCAATATATTGACACAAAAATCACAGTATAAATTAAACAATAAACCGTTTTGAATCTAACATCATAAAAACTGAATCCAATATTTCGCCGCCGTAATATGCTTGCTGGCACGTTTTGAGGTATATTTGTATTAAAGGTTGTCTATCATCTTTAAACCGTATTGCTGGAATAGTTGAAGGGTTGCATAAAGTGATGTTTTCCATTTTCAGTGTAGATTTGCCTTATGGGCCACTATTAATTGTTCATGCTCATGTTTAAAAATAGAAGGTACATACTGTAACAATAAGAACGTTTGCTAAACAAAATTCAAAGTTTCATGTTTTTAAATGGGTGTTTATTAAATCTTTACAGGTTTGCAAATGCAAAATCTTGTTCAAATATATAGCATAATGAAATGATTATTTATGTATTTATGAATTACGTCAGCACGGCACCGTTAGACGTCGTCATTATCATCTAAATGTAGTTAGCAGGCGCGAAACAGATTGATAGAGTATTCTGATTATTGCTCTTTTTGTGATTGAATTCCAATACGCTAAAAAGTGGTAGCCGATCGACATTTTCATGGCAGAGCTTATCATACATACCAGATGAAAATGCAGACTTATTACTTTTATAAATTTGTAACTAACAAAAATCATGAATGATCGTAAGGTTTCAGTTTATAGGCAAGTATTTAACGAGGTTTTATTGTTACAAATTTCTTGGCAATCTAATTTTGTGACACCGGGCAATATTTGTTTTGATACTTTAAATAACGAGTTAATTTCTTTACATGGCTGCCTTTAATGCGCCTCATGAAGAAATGTTCACAACGAGAAAATTGATACTGAATTCGGTCATACGATTAGTTGTTAATTAGTAACTAAAATTGGAGAATAGAAATGTTCATGCAAGTGTGCATTCTCTAGCAGAAGTGCTTAACATGTTACTGCTAACAACAATCTGTATATACTATGTCACGGTGTTTGAAGCATAGCATCCCAGGCCTAACACTTTATTTCAGCGCCATATATAATTTTTTGCTTGGATATTCAGGGATTTCAACTAGAAAGGTTGGAAAGTTTTCTCGTCATTGTGATTGTGATGCTGTGTCTTGTCATTTTCTTTTTATTGTAGTGATAATATATTGCCACTTCCAATGAATTAAATGGTTGTAGCCAATAAATTTGTGTTGTTAAAATTGGGACGGCGTTATATATCGTAGGAATTTACTGAAGTACCAAAAGAACAATGGTAAATGAGAATTGAGGTAGTCTATTAATTTTCTGTAACTAGAGGAATCAACTGTTTATTAATGAAATGCTGATGTCATATTTGGATTCTCGATGAAAACCTGGGTATTGTACACGGAAGACACCGTTTAAGAAATGCGCACAACGGAGCAAGATGCAAAAACCGAGCCTCCCAGAAAAAAACACTTTATTTCGGCATAGTTTCTCCAATTCGGCTAAAATTTGGCAGAGACATTCCTTGAATGACCCACCTCGGAGTTTCATTCAGATATATTCAAATTTTTAAACCCGATGACAA
This sequence comes from Sinella curviseta, assembly GCA_004115045.4. Lineage (NCBI taxonomy): Eukaryota > Metazoa > Arthropoda > Collembola > Entomobryomorpha > Entomobryidae > Sinella > Sinella curviseta. The sequence continues at coordinate 26,355,913 of CM023201.3, read as the reverse complement.
GGAATGGGTGATTTATACAATTTAGAAAAATGGCGAAATACAAGAATCTCCATTTCTATTATATCACAACGTATTCCGTATCACGTATACAATGCTTAGATTTTATACTCTAAATATAGAATCAGTTTATCATTCGTTAAATTCATAAAAATTCCTTTATAAAAAGTTGATTCCGCCATTTAATGATAATTGTTGGAGTTCCTCATTGTATATCAAAAAAAGAATTCAAATCACCATAAGTGTATCAGTCCAACGCTGCCTACCGTATTTGTGACCCAAATGCACAATTTCGTACCTGAAGGTGAATAAGTTATCTGGAAATTGATACTTCGAAATTTGTGTTAGAAACGAGTGGTGTATTTGATGGAGTCTACAAGTTGGCCGACCAGCCGACTCGAACACCTACAAGTCGGCCGACTCTGTCGGCTAAAATTATCTGTAAGTCGGCCGACCAGCCGACTTCAAAAAATACAATCGACAGAAAAATACACTTCATGTTAATTCAAATAATTTGACAGTTGACTTTAATCTCATTGTACAAAGCGATACAGTTAACGGCCGACTTGTAGGCGTTTGAGTCGGCTGGTCGGCCAACTTGCAGCCTCCGTATTTGACTAATATTGAGCGCTACGGAGACATCACTGAATGTGAGATATGTTGACAAGGGGAACGGGTTGTATAGAGGTGAAGTTTACATTTGTTTCACTATATTTGCATTTCCTTTGCAATTCCAACAACCTATTCTATCGGACGATTAATGACTATTGTTATTTAGAGTTGTAAATAGGCAACAATCCTTTTTAAGCAATAGTTCCGCCTAGCAGATTTAAAACCAATATTGTCTCCAAAAAAATTCATCCATACATAGTTGTATTCCTTTCATTAAGTGTTAGAACGGACTTATGTAAATTAACCTTGGAGTGCCCGCATAAAGTCGTTAACTACATTTACGGTAGAAGTGTTCTTTAAACTAACACAGGTCAGCTTTCAGGTTCTATAGGTTCCGTTTTAATTAGGTCAGATAGTTATGTCAATTAAATTAACATTCGAGACATTAGCATTGACAAGATACTCGTGGTACTCTCCTAGCTGCAGGACTGGAAGAATGATAAGTGTGAAAAAATTAGAGCCGCGTGTCTCGACGCGCAAGTTGGTATCTATGGCTATGACATTTATGGCTATCTGTCTGCTTGTAAGGAATTTTATATCCACAAGAATAAATTAGTTACGTTAATAATCAAAAAGGAATAGAAATAAGCTTTGCATTGTCCATACATTTACATGATTTGCAATAATTAATACCTTATGATGTTTTGGATGCAAATATAATATTTATTATTGTTCGAGATTCTACCAATTCTTAAAAAATCTGCTCTGACAGAAAGCCCAATTTTCGGTGAAGGTGTTTAAAAATATTAGTGTGCAGATTCTTGGTGTCGCATGGTTGGTGAGCGTCGTCTTCATATACATATATGAAGCATATATCATCATAGAAGAAACGTATTCAATTTTGACTCAATAAAATACTTCCTTCTCATTTTCAGAGAATTTCTAGCTTCTTGTTAGTCAAATAACCTTTAGTATATTTTATTGGTAGGTATTCCTGCGGATTATATTTCCATTTCATTGCCGGTCAAAAATTTTCACTGCACAAATTTCGCCAAAATTGTATTTCGGGTTTCCCGATACAATCGTGGTGTGTGCCACAGCAAATATTAAGTATATATTCGTCGGTTAGGGGCACTTTCTCCAGAATAATTCCTGCAGTGCTTCAATAGTGAAAGTCATTGAATTTCATTATACCACTCGTTTCATTGATATGAAATTTTATGTGTTCTCCACAATCTTTTAGTATATTAGCGACCATGTATTCATTCAGAATTATTATTTCTGACAAATTAAGTATCTTCTAAAGGACGTATTGACGCTTACCAATTTGTCAAGCAGTCAAAATAAAAATGTCATTGCCTTTATCGAGTCGTATGTGTTTTGGGTTAGCACTTTTGTAAAAGACGTTTTGATTTAAATGGTCAGTTACGATGAAGGAACAAACTTTTCATAATCGGATTAAGCTCATAACAACAAATCAATACACTTTGCAAACCTATACGGTATTAATTTTTAAGCATACGAGCATCTACCCATTTTTGCATATTCCGGTCAGCCAATGGGACTACTTACACTTTGTGTCAGCATATGACACAAAAAAGGGTCTTGATCGCGTTGTGAGACAGAATAAAGCTATGATCGTCTTGTGGGATGATCGCCATATGACACCCAATCCGTTTTGATTGGGTGTCATATGCCGTTTTCATCAACATTTACAATTAGTCTGTCAACAAATGAAGAAAAATATGGAGCATCTACCAATATGTGGTATCATTAACGCCATTCCACTTGTTTTATCGCCTCGGACAAGAAATACAGTAAGCAAGTTCACGACCTCCTCCTGCAGTCATAGACGTTTGCTTCAAGTTTGTGAAAATTGAAGGTGATCGTTACGTGTGGACAAAACGCTCTGCGTTCTCATTAGTGGTTATTAGTAGAATCGTTTGGCGTTTACTGTACCCATCAGTTTTAGAAGACACAAAATGTTAACGATTTAAAAAATAGACTATAGCCAATGGAATGCCGGATACGTGAAGTCCCTGTGTATTATAATAATCTAAACGAACTTGCTAACGTTTTATTGCATTTTTAATGCGTAGTCGTGTAGTGTCATACAAATTAAATTGGAATTGAGCTTCATTTATCTGTTGCTAAAATGCCATACTTGAACAATTATGGAATTTTAGCATTGGGCAATTTCAATTTACACTTGTGCATAATTGAACGGAGTTATATAGGAAACCATTCTCCTTTCTGTATGCATTGGTTGAATGGTAGGCTTCAAACCTTAATCGTTCCATGGTTTTATTAGCCGCCGGATTCAGGTAACATTGGTTCGTAATTCTGTGGCAATTCTTTGGTCCTGTCATATTTTTGGGTTCACCAGGTAACTCTATCGATATTGCTCCATGCTATTTGTTATTTTATATTTCAATTGTGGCAACTAACGATATGTCAAACTTCATGGAAGAGGATGCAATATTTTTTAAAGGAAAGTATCATAAATTCGCTAATGCTAATCTGTAAATCTAACAATTATCCAAATGTTATTGTTGGCATTTGCAACGTTGCAAATAGACTGGATATTAAGAAACTGTATAATTACATTTTAATGTGATGTTGTGAATGATATTTAGAGAAGACAACAGAAGAAAAACGTTTCCCAAGGCTCATACACAACCATGGCAAATTTTATGTGAGTAAAATTATTGAGTACATTTACTCCTATCGTAGAAAATAGGAAATATGAACGAGAGCAAGGCTTTGAAATTACCATACTTCGTGCCCCATATATGATTTCCTTGTTACCTGTAGGATAGCTGTATGGGCGGAAACTGTTTTTAATGCTGCACACAGGTTAACAAAATATTGTAGCGGGGATATGGTATAATGGCTAATGCTCTTATTATTTTGCATTCATTTGACGCAAAACAAAATGTTGCTTTAACAGCAGTAATGTCAAATAGCAGCCCTATATTTTAGCTAAACATGCAGAGTTTAGTAACCAATAGTACAATTGTGATTTCCAACTTCATTTCAAGTGCCTCAAAATTCTACAAGCTCTATTCTATTAAATTAAATGCAAGTGACTACGAGATTATAATTTGGGGAACGATATACCGTTGACTAGTTACTTCACAAGAACAGAACCACGTTGCCAACGTTTCATTTCACTCTTAATATAGAAAATCAAGGCTCCAGATGCTGTTTTCCCTTCATTAAACTAGTTTCCGATATTAATTTTTGGACAAGTAATGGTCACGATGACTGAGTCAAAGCTTACAAGTTAAGGTTACATTTTCCAGTTTGAAATAATATACATTCACTCGAAATATGGAATACAAAATTAACCTTCAATACCATTACATATTCCATTATCCAAGCTTTGGTATGCCCATTGTGAATTTTCTTTTGATAAAACGCTTTAATGGGATTATACACAAATGAATATGCGCTACCAAAGCATACTTGTATTATCTTCGCTTAACATACTCTTATGAACGCAAATCAATTTCTGGACAGCCGAAGCTGAAACTCAATTACACTAAATTATTTATAAACCTATATTTAAACTTCTGTCGAGTTGGATGATTCTAGCGACTGCGATCTGGGCATTTCCAAAAAATATTCAATTTCATTTCTCAATTGTGTCTTCAAAGGCCAATTCCCATTCATTTTCTTGATCAAATTTAGCATTAGGACGTGCATTTTCAAAATACTTTCAACAATGTATGGCGTCATGCCATAATATAGAAATACGCCATATTGTATTAGAAAGCTATCCCATTTTTCAATTGTCGACAAAAACAGCATATAGTTCGTGACCGTGTTTAGGCACGGGCTGCCCGTTGGAGCAAGCATGGCAACGCCGTTAATGTGGAAAGCGTATCAGTTTCATAATTTTATATACAGTAATCATCTCTATGACCATGTCGTCTCAATGGACATTTCCAAAGAATTATTCAGATATGAAGGGAATCGACGTAAACTGATTCCCTTCTACATTTCCTTTGCACCATTCATTGCACACTTACTCATTCTCGTACACACCTTCTTGAAGTTTGTACTTTTCAGATCTTCTGACATGGAACCTTTGTTCATAGTATTGCTCAACTTTTTCTTTCTATGCTTATGCGCAACCGTCACTGGCATTAATCTTATCATTGTACGACAAGGAGAGGAACTATTTGCAGAATTCTTTAGCGCCCTGTTTCTGTTTGATCGAAGTCTCAGAAGGGATACTCGTCCAATGGGATACTGCCTTGAGTTGTCGGCCAGAAAATTGATTCAACGAGGTAGTCTCATTTTATTAAAATTCATACCATTCAACTCAGCAACTCGGCTTGATAAACGTAATACCTTAAATGTTAAATGAATTTGCAGAGATTCTGTACTTTCTCCGCGGCGACGATAACAAAGACGTAGTCGGCATACTTATGACGAGCATTGTGGGAATACTGGTCACATTGGGAATGTCAGTTGGAAGCATTGGTGTCCTGGCAGATTTGGACCCGGGGAGATATGTGATAAATCAATTGACCAAGTCACAAAATATCTGCAGCAAAATTCTGAACATCGTCTGCAGACTTGGTATCCTATACTGGACCGTGATAGAGGGTTGTAGATCTATGTCGATACTGTTGCTACCCGCAACATCATTCTTTCGCAATATATATAAATGTCTGTACATTCTGGGCAACATGACTCCCGATATGGACGCGCTAAATAAGTACATGCAATTACGCTGTGTGTGTCAAATGGGCATTGCTGGGGTTAGAAATGTAGCAGTGTTGACCATGGGCATTGGTTTTGTACCTTGGCGTCCTCGTTACCTGGGCAATAATTTCTGGATGGAAAATTTTTCCATTCCTGATCTACCTGGGCCTCTGTATGGTGGGAACTGTGATATATGCTATGATACTAATGACCCTTCCTGCGGTTTGCCAATGCTATACGTACAGCAAGTCTATGTTGACGTCAAATTGGGCAAAATGCTCATATCAATATTGGGAAGCGGCGCTGAGTTCAAGACGTATTTCTCGTCTAGAATATAAGATTTGGAAACGGAAGGTGGATGCGCAAGCTCCCATTTCGTTTCGGTATGGATCAGCACTATTTGACGAAGCGACGCTAATAAACTATTGTCGTAACATGGTAGAACATACTATAAACATAGTACTTCTATTCAAGTAGATGGTTCATTTACTAAATATATTGTAACGTACAATATTTTTAATCATTTATAAAACAATATGTTGTGCATTCACTCACTCTATTATACCAGTTATGGTCATTCTGATGCAAACTCCACTTTACCATTTGTTGATAAGAAATGTATGCTATCCAACCAATAGTGTTATAGATGTTTGTTTCAATGTATTCCCAGTATTCCTTTAGTTCGCCTTTGTTCCTATTTAAGATGTAAGAAACCTATAAAAATAACTCGACTAAATAAACACAGAAAATGCCTCGTGGAGAAGAAAATATTTGCTGAAAATTTTCATCCATGTAAATATAACGCAGCTTTAAATAGTGAAAATTCATTATTCAACGTTTCATAACTTCTAAACCGACGATGGCAGTCGCGTTAGGATAGCAAAGTATATTTATAAAATTTGGTAAGCATAATAGATTCAAATACCTATCTACCTCTCTATTCCTAGGACAAGTAATTCAACACACATTTCGAATTTATGTGATATAACAAGCGTATGATATATGTGATACGTAATGTTATTATTATCGTTGCTACATGCATATGGTGATATGTAGATTACATGGAATAAGCATTATACTCAATTTCGTATCACATAATGTATATTTTATAAATAGAAATGAATTTCCTGGAAATGCGACAAGATTTTCTACTTAAGTCCAGGGAGCAAAAAACATCATGCCGAGGGAGTTGAAATAAAAAATAAATTATGACATCTATTCTTAAAATACTTTTTCGTGTACAGTGGTTAACTGAATCTCTTCTTGCTGCACGGACTATTTGTATTCATTTATTCGGCCATCAGGCGCATACTGGAAATAGAATATCGACGAATGCAAATTCCGTGGCTTGCAGTAATCATCAGAAAATTAGCATTTGAAACGTAACGAAAAGTAAAACGTAATAGAATACCAGCTGCGAAGGATCGAGTGTTATTTATAATTAGAATTCCGAAATCGCTATTCCGTGTTTGACAATTACCACCATCATGGCAACTCCATTAATGTGGAAAGCGTACGAGTTTCAAAATTTACTTTACGACAAATATATATACAGCCATGTCCTCGCCATGGATGTTTCCGAGGAAAGATTCAAAATGGAAACAAATTGGCGAAAATTGATTCCATTCTATATTTCATTTTTACCAATTGTCGCATACATTATCATCCCTTTGTTCACTACAGCCAAGTATATACTTTTTAGGTCTTCTGAGTATGAACCACTATTTGTAGTTTTGTTCAACTTTTTCATTCTCTGCTTGGTTGTACTTGTCACTGGTATCAACTTGGTCATTCTGTTTCAAGGTGATGAACTATTCATACAGTTTTTTAATACTCTGTTTCAATTCGACCGACAAGTTAGAAAAGATATCCGCCGCAAAGGATATTCGCGTGACGTTTCCTTCAGCGAATTAATTAAACAAGGTACTTTAGATTTCTCGCAAATTTTTCCATAAGGCATATAAAAAATGTATATCAATGTACCGTATTTTCTTAAATTTTCAGATACAAGGCTGATTTGGCGACGAGATAAAAACGGAGACGTACTCGGAATATTTATGATGTTGATTGTCGCATTTCTCTTCATTGTAGGAATGTTACTGGGTTGCGTAGTGGTTGTTGCTGAACTGGACCCAATGCGATATGTGATAAATAAGCTGATACCATCAACAAGCTTCTACTTAATCATCCTTAACAAGGCTTGCAGGCTTTGTATTACTACCTGGGCTACTGTGGAATCTTGCAGATCCTTTACGCTAATGTTTCTACCCGCCATTTCCTTCTTTCACATCATCTACAAGTGTCTGCGACTTCTTGCAAACATGTCCCCAAATATGCGTTCCATCAACAAATACGTGCAACTACGTTGTGTATGTCAGATTGGGATGGCTGGTGTCAGAAATACAGCGGCTTTGTTAATGGGCGTTGGCTTTGTCATTGGCGTTCTTGTTACGTGGGTGATTATTTTAGGATGGAAAATATTTCCTTTGATGCTCTACCTGGCTGTCGCAATGATTGGTGTGGTAACGTATGTGGTGATTCTGTTAACCCTTCCAATGGTTTGTCTCTGCTTTACGTACAGCAAAGCTTTGCTGAGATCAAAGTGGTCAAAGTGCTCACACATGTTTTGGGAAAGGGTACTCAACACGCATAATATTTCTCGTTATAATGAATATAAGATTTGGAAGCGGAAGGTGGATGCTCAGGCTCCAGTGTCGTTTCGATATGGATCTGCGTTATTTGACGAGGACACGACGGGAAACTTTTGTCAGAATATTGTATTGAATGCGATAAATATAATTCTTTTGTTCAAGTAGACACACAGAATCATCAATTTGCATGTTTTTATATAAAATGAGCCCACAAAACAAATTAAATACAGGAAATACAAAATCGTGTAATTTCTTATTCTAGCATATATGTATTCTATGTAAGCATTAATTTTGGCTATACCATTAAATTGCAAATACATTTAAGATATCTAAATTGAAAATGAGATAAAATTAATTGGATTCCAAATTAGATCTATACCTGATTTTGATTTTCTCAACTTATGTGCCATTAGAATTATAATATATGCATTGTGGTTGCACGATATGCTTTCCCTATTCCATTAAACAAGCATATGGATCTTTTCGAAAGAAATCAATAATCCTTGACTTTTTGCTTTTACTTGAAATGTATCCAAGAAATACTGGACTTATTATCAGTGATTCTACCTCAGTGCATCTGAAGATGAAATGGGACGCTGTCAATTGCATTGCTGCTGCGATATTACAATTAGGTATTGTCATTAGCGAGAACATTTAGTGGTTGTAGTTGTTTAAGTCTCCAATATTAATAATGGCAAGATTTATTAACTACCGGAAGCATGAAATGCTTATATAGGTAGTTATTGCGATTGATCTGTTTGTCTGTCTATGTGTCTGTGTGTCCGTAAGTCTGTAAGCACTATAACTTTCCTCTACGTTGACGGATTTTGCTCAAATTTGGCATAGAGGTACCTCAGGTCATGAGAAAATTCGGTATTGATTTTGGGCCTCAGGGACCCAACCCCGGGGGAGCGGTGGGGGGTAAGGTCCCCCATACATTCTTATGGGCAAAAATTTTTATTGGCTTATCAGATACAGAATTTTATGCTGATCATTTTTTGCCACCACACCATGTGTCAATTCTCACAACTGTAGGAGCGTTGGCTCCGGTAAAGTGTGGGTGGGCTAAGGGGTAAAATGTTAATTGAAAGAAAAGTCAAGTTAACGTGTTTGGAGATAAAATAGGTGCTTTATTACACCGAATTGCACACGTCGGACTTCCGGTAGTTTTCTAATTCGGGTTTACACCCGTCCTAGTTTATATAATAATGAAATTGAAAGTGAACAGTCGTTGTGCATTCCTGCTTTCTCTTCGCACATAATTTATTCATGTCAATATTTACATGCTTGAATTCCTGTATTATGAATTTTAGCCATCACATACATATGCTTTAACTACAAGAAATATTGTATTTAATAGTGAATACATTCAGTTGAATTTATGTATTTATTATTACTACAATATTTTAAATTTGAGTCATTACAAGTAGATCAACAGTGTTGTTGACAATATCATCACAAATTTGCAAACCTAATATTCTAGTTGATACACCATATGGACCCAACTCAAAGCCAAGTATTTGAGCCGCACGGAAAAGTCTCCTTGCTGTGGCGTTACCTCCAGTATGCTGTCTCCAAAACGTCTTGAACAACACACCATTATTATGAATGTTGCTCGTCAACTCGTTCAAGATTAAGATCATCAGAACAATAATTACTGTGGCAACTGGCATTAGCACGTATATCAATGTGTGTAGTTGGTTGTACATTCTGAAAGTACCGTATGAAGTGCAGGATGCCCAGAGAACGCAAACAAATACCGAGACAGTGTAAAATAGCACAAGATATTGGGAAGCGACTTCGACAAGAATTTTTAACACTTGATACCGCTTATAGCACAAATAGAAATGGTACAAGGGGACAACTGGGTTGAGTTGAATGTTATACTTTGCGTGCTTATGAAGATGCAGTTTGTTCGAGTAGGTTACTGTAGCGTTAGCCCACACAACAGATAAAAGAAGGATTGAAATGAGATGTACAGCAGGAAACAATGTTGTCAAAGTTAGGACTAGAGCCTCTACAATCCTAACTGCTAACGTTGTGCCGAAAACTAATTGGAGTGGGAGTAGCGACATCACAAATGGTGCAAACACATGCCCCGTTGGAATAAGAAGAACAGATCCAAAACATGCATAGATAACAATTGCGCAGAGTGAATCTGTTTTGCGATTTTCTCCTTCCGTGCTCAATATTGCGCATTGATTCACAAAATATTGACACAAAGGGTAGCCCGTTTGCACGACAAAACAAGCGGACATAACCACTGTAAGTATGAATATTAGTATGGCGTAGACAACTCCTTCCGTAAGGTTTTGAATGGTGTAGGAATGCCAGTGGAAGGATAACCATATCAAGCGAACCACAACAAATATGTAGTAAACACCTAAGCCGGTTTGTGCAAAAGTGCGGTAGAATCGCTGAGATTTACTCATGTAGGAAGGATTGTTGACGAGAATGTCGCGAGATTGATGAACCCGATATGGCAGTGCTACAATCCTGTCCAACAATGCGTGAAGCTTGAACGCGATTCTTCTTACAACCATTTTCAGATTTTCTAGATTGACAGAAAGAAAGACTGTTAACGCTTCAACTTTACGGCTAGAAATGAAAGAAACTTTCCAATAAAATGTTAGAAGTGTGCAATGAATTATGTCCGGCATAAGTAGGTAGTATAACTGCAAATACGGTCAGCATATCAGAACTAGTGGATTTTAAAACTTTGAATTACATTTTCATTTACGAAACATAATTAGAGATTCCATGATAGCATTTCTACCAAGAAAATTGCCCCCAGCATGACTGTAGTGTATAAACTATGTTCCATAATTTCTAACTATTACTTTGACCATTTAATAATTTTATTAATAATTAAAATTAAGGTTAAAGCCTGCATGTTAATGCAAAAGTAAATAGAATTTAAATTAAGTTTGATAGAATATCATTCTACAGAAATTTTCCAATTATATCCAACCATCCATATAATGTCCAAGTATATTGAAATAAATTGACAGCGCCAGTACACTTAGACATAATTAACTCAAAATTATGTATTATCTATGCCATGCTCATAGCATTCTGATTTGAATAATGCTCCAAAGAAACATTCTGCGCAATAAGTTATTGCTAAATAATGGTCAAACTGTTTTATTTGGTTCATTCCATGTAAAATATTTATTAATGCATCTGTACCCGTATTTAATTACCCGTATCTAAGTACCCGTATCTAATTACCCGTATCTAATTACCCGTATCTAAGTACCCGTATCCGTAACGTGCATCATGTTTAATTTGTGTAATAACAACAAAATGATTACCAATATGTGTGTTGGTGTAAAACATTCTGTAATATTTTTGAATTTTCTGTGAATGCCGGAATGAGATATCAACATTGTACCCGACGAAACAATGTGTCTGACCATTTATGAATTCACGAAATGATTACATGTATAATGCTCATATTGCAAATTAATGACGCAATTGTCGGTATATGCACAGACTCTAAGGATAAATGACCATTGTCCTAAAGACAAAGTTATGTTGGACAACTTGCCAATTCAGCTCACACTACAGCAGCTCCTCTATAAATGAAAAACAGCACTGGTTATCAGAGAGGGAAACGGAGCTATGCTACACAAATAAGACGATAAAGGCTTTGCGCTGAGTTTAAATACCCAATAAAATGTGTCTTTAAATTATCACGTATTAAACTTCTCTATTTAGTTTTATTATTGCAAATCCTGCTCTAATGAAAATATGTCAAAATATATGTACACTATAACTGGCAATTATAACATCCATCTGCATACACACACTATGAACAATGAACGATACAGACAATATTGCTATAGGTGAAAATAATTAGCTTATACTGTACTCAATTTCTCATCGCCATGAACACATTGGATACTTAAATACTTACCACCTAGTATTTGCGTTACACTAACCTCTCGCTTCAAATCAATAGTAACTTCGTGTAAACAAGAAAACAATTTTGTGAAATAAAAGCATTTCATTTCTCGGAGAATGTTGCAAATTTTTATTATTGACTGTAAAATAGAGTTGTAACTGTAGCATTGACTCTAACTTTATTATATTGTTGGTTCAACCCAGTCCTTCCTGCTTGCTTCCTAATTGCAGCAAATGCATCTTGTAGGTTGGTGGTGCTGGTTGACTATAGTAAGATACACTGTGAGGCTTTAGGTATAGCGCCGCAAAGTACATGCGGACCTATTAACTACTCTATCTTCAAGCATATTCTGTTGATTTGTTGTCAACTTAATAGAAGTCTGTTTACAGAACCGGATACAGTGTTTATTTGAAACCTGAAATCTTGATAAACATTTAATGAATTAACAATCCAACAGTTATTTGGGTTGATGATCATAATATTGTGGAATGACGAATATTGTACGACCATTTTCATGGTTGGCTTATGCACATGAAAATTTCTTGTGTAGGTATTTTTTCTGACAGTTGAGTAATTGTTTTCTGATTGTGTGGAGACTTTGCATTGTAACTTGTCGATAATGTTAAATTTTTAAATTTTCTAGCTCTCCTCCATTATATATGATACTATTTAAGGAGTAAGTAGAGCTACCAGGGAAGCAAGATTCTTTTCAATCGAGTATCCAATTACAAATTCCTTATCGATTTAGAATAAATTCGGGCAAAACGGATTTATTACCTAATGGTAATGCTACAAATAAATATTGTCGGTGATATTTATACTGTCAATTAAATTAAGTTATACATTGCATGCGCAGTTGTACATATATTAAGTAAATGAAGGAAAACTTAACATGTTGTCATTAAAAATCATTTTATTCAAGCGGTACAATTTTAGCTCAAAGCGGTGATAGTCAAGGTAAAAACAATCCTTTCACGCAAACCCCTATCTTGATGAAATGACAAATTCGGAACGCGTTGGCATTAATAAAATTCCAACATCTGCTTTAAAATCCTCCTCCTTTGAGGCACCGCAAACGGGACTGATATTGAACTGTTGGAACATTTTGACAAAAAATATGAAGAGCTCTTTATTTGCCAACTCTTGTCCCAAGCATTGTCTTTTCCCTACAGCGAACGGCACCAAGCAGCCCTTCAGACCTTCGTCCACTAGAAATCGCTCTGGTCTAAAATTCTCGGGATCTCCCCAAGTCACCGGGTCATGATTAATGTGATACAGGTTTCCGAACAAAATCGTACCTTTTGGCAGCATGTAGCCGTGGACACGAACCTCCTCTAAAAGTTCACGAGGAGATCCAAAATTGAGCAATGATGAAAGCCGGAGTGTTTCCAGAATTACCGCTTCAGTATAAGGCATTCTGAAAGGCAACAGGACAGCATTGTCATTTCAATTAGCATATTAATGTCGACTATATATATTTCAAATAAGCAAGGTAACACTAACCTAGGTCTATGAAGCAATGAAGGATCCCTGTCTCGTCCCACCACCTCGTCAATCTCATTTTGCAATTTTCTCTGAACCTCATGTTCATGGCTCAGGTACGTAACCGCCCACATTATTGTGTTTGCCACGGTATCCGAACCAGCCAGAAACACCGTCACAACAGACTGCACACTATTCATCAATCCCTTCTTCCCAAAAAAGCTGCTCTCTGCATTTCCCTCATTTTCGTTTGTGTAATTCATTTGCTCAATGAAGGCGTCTATCAAATCTCTTGTCTGGCCCTTCAAGTAAGTTTTCCTGTGGTCCTCAAACTGTTCAGCGATGAATTCATGCATATCCTTAGCGGCATTGTCAAGGTAAACATACCCAGATAGGGTTGGGGCAACATATTTTAGCCATGTCATAAACACCAAGCCAGTTTTCACACTGTATTGCAGAGCATCAAACACAGTATGTAAAAGACGAGCCATTTTATTGTCGTCGAAACTGAATCTCGTCCCAGCGATCAATCTCCAAAGAGCGTTAATTGATGCATGATCCACAACTGCTTTCAAATCCACATGCCCCCGAGAATCATTGTTGCTCGCTCTCTGAATCCATTCACACATCTCGTGACATTCATGCATTGAACTGCTCTGGCCGAATCCCAGTTGTCGCAAGCTGCGAATGCAAAATTGTCTTTGTTCCGCCCAAACAGATCCGACCGTGTTTAGGAGTCCATAGGGGCCTCGAGTTACGAGAAGCATCGTGTCTGTGTGGAATTTACCTGTGGACGCCATCGTTCCAAAAATTTCCTTTAACAATGCCGCATCATTCACGATAACAGCGGGTCTGTTGGCCAGGTGAACTGTGTACAATTTTCCAAACTCTGATGCCCACTTTGAAAATTTTAGATGGGGATTCTTTACCATTTGCAGCACATTTCCTATGACAGGTATGCCCCGTGGGCCGGGAGGAAGCTTGGGTTTACTTCGTTTGGAATTGTATGTGAGCACATTGTATATCAAGACCAATGCTATCAGAGTAATGGTGGCTATCCAGCGAAAACCGCTGAAATCTCTACCAAAAATATTATCCAGCTTCATCACGATAATATATTAGTAACAAGAAATATCCGACTGGCTACTAAAATGTTTGCACTGGGATGGTTGGAAACTGACTGGCAATAGCATAGGATTGATTTGCCTTTTTTCCCGTTAGCGAATACGTGAAGGATAACTGGTACATAGGTAAATGACCTAGCAACTTCCTGCACTAGCTGTTACACGGCCTGCACAAATTCTGCCAAGACTTTCCGGCATGATTTCTTGCCAGCTGTACAATTGAATACATTTCACGTCCCATTTTTGCAACACTCGTATTTGGGGTATATGCAATACGTTGTAGAAATGGAAATTTTTTATGGCGAAATTTTTTTGCGCGGTCACACACGCAGTTGAAATAATTAGTCCCTACATTCTTCATTCTTCGTTTTATAAAATTATGGTATATTCAAATAAAGTAAGCCATTCCGTCATTCATCAATAAATAGGGTAAACGAAAGTAAATATTGAAATGAGGAAAAATATATGTAGACCGCATATGGAAGTACAAATGAAGTAATAATACATTAAAAAACATTCATTTTATGTTAAAAGAAATACATAACGTTGGAATAAATTGTGAACTATCCTTTTCCTTGAGGTTTTCCAAAACAATATTGATACAGAGCATCTTTAAAATTGATTGACCCCCCAAAAATTTTTGTCTCTCCGATTTTCCTCATATTTTGCTACCTGATTGGTACCCTCATGAAACCATAAAATGCAAAGTTTCAGCCACCATCTCCTACATTGGTGACCGCAAGGTACATATGTCTGTTTTGGCCTATGTTAAATTTCATCTATGGATAACTTTGGAACGTGTGGTCCGATTCCAAAGGTTGAAGGCAATTCGGAATCTCCGTTTAAAAGTAGCATGGGTGATTTTCAGCGATTTGTTATGTTAGCTCAAACACAAAAGTTACAGGCCGTCAAATTTTAAAAATCTGCTGATTTTTTGGTTCCGCGAAAATGCCCAAAATTGTCATCTTTGAGTGGCAGCCAATTCAACATATCAGTGTTCATCAAAATTCCAAGATATACGTTTTGAAGCCATTAAATTGGGCTTTCCGAAATGTGTTTGAAGTGTATATAGCGCCTTCTACAACTGAAGTAAACCATGGCTAGATATGATGAATAATGGGACCCATTTTGACAAGGATTTTTGAAAATTGTAACCATTCACGGCTATAGTGTTTGTGAAATCAAAATTGTGCTAATGCAGAAAGATAGCCCTTTCAAATCTGGGCATGGACACGTTACCACGAGATCAAGTATGCTATAACTAGATGATCCGAGGTACACGAAATTGTGACAAACGCAAAAACGAATGTCGTTACAAATTCATTTGCTCGTGCTTCCAAGAATTTACCAAGTGTATAATCCATGTTAGCATGTCCATGCCCAGATTTGAAAGGGCTATCTTTCTGCATTAGCACAATTTTGATTTCACAAACACTATAGCCGTGAATGGTTACAATTTTCAAATATCCTTGTCAAAATGGGTCCCATTATTCATCATATCTAGCCATGGTTTACTTCAGTTGTAGAAGGCGCTATATACACTTCAAACACATTTCGGAAAGCCCAATTTAATGGCTTCAAAATGTATATCTTGGAATTTTGATGCACACTGATATGTTGAATTGGCTGCCACTCAAAGATGACAATTTTGGGCATTTTCGCGGAACCAAAAAATCAGCAGATTTTTAAAATTTGACGGCCTGTAACTTTTGTGTTTGAGCTAACATAACAAATCGCTGAAAATCACCCCTGCTACTTTTAAACGGAGATTCCGAATTGCCTTCAACCTTTGGATTCGGACCACACGTTCCAAAGTTATCCATAGATGAAATTTAACATAGGCCAAAACAGACATATGTACCTGGCGGTCACCAATGTAGGAGGAGGTGGCTGAAACTTTGCATTTTACGGTTTCATGAGGGTACCAATCAGATAGCAAAATATGAGAAAAATCGGAGAGACACAAATTTTTGGTGGGTCAATCAATTTTAAAGATGCTCACATCTTATCTCTGCGTACACTCTGAGGATTTGTATTGACATACATACGATACGGAATTACCACCCAGACGTCTGGGTGCTCGCGAGCCTTTAATTCTCCGAAAATTCAATTTAAGTAGCCCAAACTTTTTTCTTCAATTGGCTCGCTTTTTGGGTCGATTCTATACAAACAAGACCCGAGGATTCTGAATATGATGGTCTTAAGTTGCTTCAGACCGCGTGGTTTGAAATAAAGGGAGAAAACTGCTAAAAACAGTGAAAAAACACGATTTTTTGCACAAAAAGTTTAATTTCTGAAACAAGGCTGACGAGTCAAGGCAAACGCGTTCCAGATTCGAAAAGCCCTGTCCTTGCTACCCTGAAATCCGATTATCTCACTCCTTGATCGATCCGCCATTTTGAATTATTGATGTTTGAAAACGTCGTGTCAAAAGCTGGAATGGGGTCGTTCACTATGCACATGCATACCTACTCACAAAAAAGGATGTCGGATAGGTGCAAGAATCTAAATTTGTGATTTTCCACCCATCCGACATCTTTTTTTGTGAGGTGTGCATGTGCAGAGAATTTTAAAATAAATAATAAATTAATAGAGTGAATAAATAAATAAATAAATTATAAGTAAATAAAATAGAGAATTTTCGATTTATGGAATGGGAATTTCCTCTATTTTATTTCTGAATCCATATGGGAAATATTACTGAAGCATAAAATTCCAACCTATAGTTCCATATTTATACTGACATTGTTTCAATTAGTACCAAAACGGTATCCATTTCATCTTATGGTATCTTAAAGCAAGTAAAATACTAACGTAGAATACTTGACTTGACAATCATCATGCAAGTAAATGCAAGTACCATAAAGCATGCAGATGCGGAAAAAAATTGGTTGAATTTCAAACAATAAGCAACCAGTTATAGCATGCGATCACAACAGCACTATGTAAAGCATGCAAGTAGTTTTCGCATATTCCTTATTTAACACGGATCAACTTTAGCCATCAATTTTTTCAAAGCGAGTGAGCATCGAAGTGAGCATTTGGCATTGTAATTTCCGTAACTTTTATAATGTCTTTATCGAAACAATATCCGCCTTTAAATGAACTTTAGTTCGGCGTCACTGGCGAAAAATAAAATATGAAAATGTCAAATAATTAAAGGAGCAGGAAACATGTAATATATTTTCTGGTGCCTACTATGATTAGATCTATATAATTTATCGAAAAATTTAGCATGCCAGTCCAGAGTCAGTATGGTTACATTACATGCAGTTAAACCAGCATGGACAGTATGTTGCCCAGAATACTGCCCACTGTATTACATCATAATCTCAGCCGACAAAAAATAATGTAATGCGACCGATACTTCCTTTTGAAAAATAATTCGATTTTGGGTTACTCAAATTACCGAAATAAAGTGGTTTATTTTTAATTTGGAATTTTGCATAACCTAACTCTCATAACTGCCACGCTGGTGGAATGAAGAATATACGTTGCCGTTGGAATATATTCACAAAGGCAGAGCTAGAGCCAAGTTTATCAGCGCATTTTCTAAAGGAGTTCTAATAAAGTGTTCTGCATGCCAAGGGTGAGAATTTCGTTGTGGTCAACCAAATTAATTCACAACAAACGTCTTTCATAATCATTTCCAAAAATTCTACAGCCATGGCAACGCCTCTTTTGTGGAAGTCATACGAATTGAATAATAAGCTGTTTAGAAATAACATGTACAACCATGTGGGATCCGTCAGTACAGAAAAGGAACAGTTTCTGCTCGAGAAACATCCACGAAAATTATTTTTGCTCTACATGGCATGTACGGCGAATTTGGTAAATGCCGGTTTCTGTGTGTATAATTGTGCCGAGTACATTTTTCACAAGCCGAAAGATTTTCCACTGTTCCAAGTTCTTCTGAACGTCAATATTTTCTGTCTAGTTTGGCTTGTTGTCTGCTTGAATGCAATTCTGGCTCGACAGGGCGATGGAATTGTAAACGGAACCATTAATACACTGCTCCGGTTTGACCGAGCACTTCGAAGGGACTTTCGTGAACTTGGTTTTGCTCGGCATATGTCATCAACAAGGCTCATTACGAAAGGTGCCTCACTAAAACAATGCAAGTAAAAATACAGTTGTAATAAAGCTAATGTTTCTCTTTGCTTCCAGAATTAAAGCGGATATTACGGAAGGATACTTCCGCTGATATAATTTCCGTCTCTTTGTATGGAGCTACGGCGCTATTTTTTGTAACCGGTATATCATTTGGAACAGCACTTTGTCTCTTTAACCTTGATCCTGCCTACTATATTGTGAATAAATATGCTACATCACCTGATCCAATTTCTAGAGGCCTAAAGACTATTTTCAGATTTGCAATTGCAAACTGCTCAGCCTTGGAGTCATGTCGGTCACTCACATTGATTTGCCTGTCTGAAATATACATGTTTAAAATTGTGCTACAGTGCCTCAAAAACTTGAACCAGATGGCAGGAAATAAAACTACGCTGCAGTTATATAAACAATTGCGATGTATGTGCCAATTTGGCACGGACGTAATAAGGAACCTAGCTGGTTGTTTTATGGGAATTGGTTTTGTTCTGCTGACCCTGGGCATTTGGTCCGTTGTAGTTGGATCAAAAATATTTCCAATAGCGATATACATTTGCTTGGTTTTCATTGCAGCTATTACTTTTATAATGTGCATTATATCCATACCATTTATATGCAACTGTTACAAGTACAGCAAACATCAACTTCTCACAAATTGGTCACGAAGATCCGCTAACCTGTGGAGGCAACTTTTAAGGTGCGACAGTTTGTCCATCAATGTTCAGGATAATATTTGGAAACGAGAAATTGGCGCTCAGATGCCAATAATGTTCTACTATGGTTCGGCGCTTTTTGACGAAAACACGGCCATAAACTTTCTCGAGAATGTGCTCGCCACCGCGATCAACATTATACTGCTGTAGATACATATTCAAACGCTGTTTCATGGTTGACATATTTTTTGAAAGTGCATTTAGCTTATAGTGTACCTAAAGTTGCACGATTGTTGTCAACTTTTAAGTTGATATGGATCATTAACTAAATATACGACGTTTAATATGGTTCTGATTAAAATCATTTACCTAATCAACGTTGGCCAGTAAATAATATTGGCCACTAATTTATAAAATGGATCTATGCAATACCAAAATATCGATCCAAACTACTTTTCCATGAACCGTTGAAAAGACGATAGAAATCTTTTGCTCAATTATTCATAAAGGTATTCCTAGAACTAAAGAATCCTCGTTATTCGCTCCACTTTAAACAGCAGTTATATTTAGCTTAGCTGATAAATTATACATTATTTATATAACTAAAACATAAATTCATGTATATCTATCTTGATTTCGAGTTCTATTTGTGGTGAAAATATGATTGATCTCGTGGTTGTCTGACATGCTGTATACTGTCGACTTTTACCTACAATCAGATTGAGTCTAGGTTAGTGACCGCAACCGTCTGTTAGATCTTATGCATAACGTACGATATATGGACCACTTTTACCAGTAAATTGTGTCAATAAAATTTATGTTCAATAATTAGCTGCCATACATTTTTATTATTTTTATTTCATGTTTATTACAGACGAAGAATTGTTTTAAATTTCCGGAACACTTTTTTGGACCGCTTGGGTAATATGTGCTTATTAATCATTAATACATGTATCTGATTGTGAGTCATCTGTAAATAAAATGTGTATTGCATATCGAGGCTTTCTGTTCTATTAAACCTTAAGCATCATCCACTTAACTTTAACCATTCTGCATACAATAAACATTAAGTTACTACAAAATGCTCGAACGGTATCCTCCTGAAATCTTAGAAATGGCATTGTGCTGCCCATGGGTTGTTTAAATGAATTTCCGAACGAAATGGACGAAATAATTGAGATCATGAAGTAGAGTTTGAAATTCGTCATTTTAAATAACCCGAATTGCTCTTTTCGTACCGTACCAGGTTTCTATCTCACCAGTGATGCCAAGTGATGTGTAAGCCATGAGAATGTGCTTCTTATAATGTTTCGCTTCATCCAATATTCAGAAGTTTGAAAATCATCTGTCTATTACGGATTTTATGGAGATGTAATGGAATGTACGTACATGAAAGCAAGTTGGCTTAACCTTATCGTTTTTAACCTTACCACTTTTGGCAAATGATAGGCCACGAAACCGTCCTTCACAAAAGTAAGTATTGAAGAAACTACTGGTTCCCATGTGTAGCCGTCGTTGTAGCTATCGCGTCAAATTGCGTCTAGTTTATTTACGTGCAAATAAGCAAATGTGATTCTTTAAAATGAAAGCATACGAAGATTTGACTGAATGGCATGTAAATGGATTTGTCGCCGCTAGAATTTTAAGAACGTATCCGACAATGTTCGTTGGGAACAAAACAACGGCCTATATTGAATGGGGATCGAGTTTATTTAGTTTATTTGAAATGTGATATGGGAGTAGAGTAATTGAATTGACCTTAGTATGTTGCTATTAATATATTCAAGATTTGTTGATTCCCAAATTTGCAGAATTAGTAATTTCAAATACAATATTTATTATAGTGAAATCCAATACAACAAACGGATATACATCTAAAAATAGACTTTGTAATGACCACCTATACTCTATGTTCCTATTTACTTGAAATGCCGAAGCGTTGTAACTTCAAGTAAGTTACTTGTGCTTGTGAAAGAACATCCAAACACAAACCCGGCAAATAATCCAAAGCTGTGACTTTATCAATTACTCTATTTGAATATTTGATGAACTTTGTTACCACGATTAGAAGTTTTGTTTCTGTAAACCTCAACTAGAAACTGGATTGCAGCAAGTAACTTAAAAGAAGCCAGAAAAATAAGCACAGGCAAAACCTTAGGTAGATCAATTTGATCGTTGGTGATAATTATTTTGTCACTCTCTGTGCTATGACTACGCCACCCTACATTTCTTATTGCATTGCGGTTCTCCCAGATCTCCCATTGGTTCCATATACCACTTTCGACAAATGTGGAAAATGTTGCAAAGACCGAGTCCCTGTTAATTGTATGTGCTTCTAGGAAAGACACTACATTTGAAAATACTTCCGGAATGACAACGCAATCAATACTGGCATTGCCCTCCAGTTCTTTTTGAAGCCTGGCCTTTTCCAATGACGCGTCAAACAAAGAGCCTGTGGTGAGAGATTTTCCGTCTTCATATCTGCTGAGTGTCGTCATCGTTGTGTTGTAATAGCCAAACGATGAGTTAATTAAGTTTAAAATTCCCTTCATTCTGAAATCCTCACGGTGCCCTATTGTTGGAGGTAAAAACTTGCCCAAGTATTCTTGTGGTAACTTGATTTTGTACCCCTGGAGCAGTGCCTCCTTCAACGTGTCAAACACTTTGGGCACCTCCGGCACAGAAATTATACTAGTTATTCCGTTTCCGTAGAAAATGCACATAAATAAACCAGGAATGTCGAGACAACACATGAGCATATACGGACATTTCCCCGGGTAGGACAACGCGCCAATGAAAAATCCAAACAACTCGATTGCCAACCGCCAACTCCCCGAATTCGATTTAGATGCCAGTACCATCCAAACTGTTGCAAGTGAGGTGAATAGGGATATCCAAATATGAATTGGAAATGGAAACAGCCAAACAGAGTAATCCAAGGCGCGGCAATCATTTGCAGCGTTGTTGACAACAGAACATGAATTTAGTACCATTGGCACATGCTTCGAGTAATGCAAAATTGATAGATCAAAATCTTTGTCATAACGCGCTCGAAGAACTTTAGGTAAAAGATATTGTCCTGCTAATGGTGCAGTCGACGTCACTTGAACGGCATCTCTTCGATACTTAGCGGAGAAATTGTGAATGGCTGCAATATGAAGTGAAGTCATAAATACCCAATTACCAAAACAGTTAATCGCCGGTTTTGGTTGTTTTCTGGACATAATTTGTTGTGCTTATTTGATTTAAATAGGGAAAATCTGTCGCGTACATCGCCGTGAACTTCCAGCTCTCTATGGTTTGCGTAACGGAAATGTTGTTTGTGGATTTTCTCCGGGAAGAGTAAATAACTGGTTAGTACATTGACGTCAAGTGGACGTTGCAAACTTTTGCAGTAACCATAGCAAATAATCCAGTAGACCGGACTAACAATAGTATTGTCTCCGACACATACCATGAGCTTGAACGCAGGAAGATTAAGATCCTTTTTTGGAAATAGTTTCCATTCTCTTTGAATGGTGCAGTCAACCGTGAGTAACATGAGCACAGAATCAATCCGCAGCATGAAGGAATAATATGTTTTGAAAACAGAACTGTAAGGATATCCATTTGTTAGATATTGTTGAAGGGGCGACAAGATGATACGTGACGGACTGTAGTATTTCCAATTGTATTGCATTTGCCGAGGTTTAGAATGACCGGTAAATGTTAACTGCACAATGTTGGGAAATTCCAGTTGACATTCTTTGCCAAAAAGAATGAAAATAGATTTCAAAGCTGCCAACGTGTTTTGAAGATGTCCTCAAGATTTCCTGGTTTAATTTATGACATTGTTTAGAATTGCAGACGGAGCGCTTTTGCAGGTTCCCGAATGCAAGGGATTGCAGCAGAAGCCAGAGCTGGCAATATAGTTTGTAATTGCGCATTGTGAACTAACAAATTAGAATACGTTCCGTCGGAAAACTGTAAACCTGACTGGAATTCATGCGTTAAAGAATGAGTCCCGTCTACGAACTAAATAATGTTTCTCATTTCTTGAAGACGGACGCATCGCAAGAGTGCATCCTAGTAAACAAATTATCTTTTTTTGTTAAGCAGCGTGCCCAAGTTAAATATTCATACACGTGCACTTTATCGTCATCCATTCAGCTTGAACTTCCGTGCAGACAGTTGGCTGTTGTTATTTACAAGCGACTAATAGTTTTGCAGTGGCTATTTGAGTTGCTGGTGGGACAATTTTTTTAACAACTTAACACAGAGGATATCTTCTTTCATTACTAAGCTCAAGTTTTACATATTTGCAGTTATCTAGTTTGTTTAAAGTGCATAGCCTTGAACATTCCGGAATGGTTGAACGTACAAATTAAAGTAATCGTGTCTTGTTCAACCAAATGGAGACAGAAGTTCACAATCGTGCATTTAAGTGCCTCGTAATTTGTTTTCGTTGGAACGGCATGTTCAGCTTTTTAAGGGAAATGTTCTTGTTCAATACGCGGGATGGTGCTTTGTTATTCGAACAAAGCGAACAAGTAAAATTCAATGTCCAGATATATTTCGTAGTCCGGCTGACAATGGGAGAAAAACAAATGCAGTGGCATTGAACTAACCTAGAGTACCCGAGATGTTGAGAGAAGCGCTTTTAGTGGAGTACAAGATTAGATGGTGTATCAGTACGGTTGATGAGACTCCAGAAACCTACTTTCAAGTGGAATTTAAAATGAAATACATTCTAGAGTTTTTAGCGGTTCCTTTGACTACCTCAAGAGAACCACATGCTTGGTGAGTACGAAGGCAAATCTCCCACCCAACTAACTACAGCCCTAGCGTCACTTGAAAAGGGGTCGCTTAGACGCGAAGTTGGCACAAACCTTAGCATTGACTGCTTCACAACTCCGGAGGTGTTTTCAAACTATAAGGTTTAATAGGCGATTTGGTGAACTAGAAAGTGGAACATCTGCAGCATATGGGCATCTATTTGATTTGTACAGTCTTTATTTTTGTGTACTGCATGGCTGTAGATTCTAATACACTGTCTATGAAAATGCACATCCCTGGCCCAATAGAGCACACCATGCGGTTTAGGATACCGAAATTTTACATGAGTTATGTTTTCATGATTATCCACAAACATAACTAGAAACAAAAGGAATTTCTGGCTGCCGCGTTTGTTATCATCCCTCCCAAATGTACTTGCTCTTTTCAATCAATCAAAAGTACAAGATCAATTTTATTTTATTAATAAGCTTTTAATATATTTATTCTTTTAACGCATTCCATTCCATTTTAGAAGTATATAACCGTAAAATACGATAGCAAGCGATTCAGTGTTTAAAACTTTGACGCCATTGGAGACGACTCTGACCCGTATTGGATAAATGAATTGTTAGGTCGGTGCGAAACTCCAGCAGCAGTGGAGATGTTAGGAATGAAATTACGTAGCAGTAACGCTCGACTCATTGAATAAAATATAATTTTATTTATCTGCATTTTATCTTCAGTTTAATACTGTCTCAAGTAATAGTGTATGGTTGGTTGTCACATCTTGTAAATTACAAGCATATAGAACAGTAATTAGCTTCGGTTGTAGAGTAACTGCCAGGAAATTTAACTTAATACATAATTTGTAAAAGACACTTTATCAATTGTATTTGACCTAGACGATTAAATATAGAGCCTTCTCTAACTCTGATTTTAGTACAAAAATATAGTGGAAAATTACACATCAACGAAGTGTTGAGGTAACACTATGGACGTTTACTATAATAAAATTTGGGGGGTTAATATTTCATTGCTCAGTTACAGCACCTTCCGTTACAACCAACGCTGAATTGTATTTTACTTTATTAGCAGGTTAAATGGGTTGCAACCATTCATATAGAAATTTAGGTTATTAAAAGTTTTTAAAATTGTCACGAAAGCACGTAGCTTTTTCCTGTGCGACTGAAAGTTCAGAACAAATAAAGTTCACGGAATACATACATTATCCATTTGTGCATTCAGGTTAATCTACACAAATTAATTGGCTTACAATGACTACAGGAAAGTAGG
The DNA here is from genome assembly GCA_004115045.4 of Sinella curviseta. Taxonomy (NCBI): domain Eukaryota; kingdom Metazoa; phylum Arthropoda; class Collembola; order Entomobryomorpha; family Entomobryidae; genus Sinella; species Sinella curviseta. Next base: position 26,330,613 of record CM023201.3, on the reverse strand, counting down.
TATTTTTCTTTTCCAGATAGTACACCAAGTATCCGAAAAGACTCTAGTGGCAAATGATCTCATATGCTCATTGGCGCATTGCATATACATGCCAAAGAGGTTGGATTTGTTCGACTCTTTAAAATATGTACCTCAGTACCTACAATGACGACATGCATTCATGTCGTGGTATACGGTCGTGGACTTGGTGGAATTTGCTGTTAAGGCCGGGATGGGAATATCAACATTGTAGTCAACGAAATATTGTGTCTAACCTTTTATGTTTTCACGGAATGGTTGCATTTATTGCCCATTAATGACTTAATTGACGGTAAATATGTGAGTTAGAAGTGCAGAATCTATGAAGTCACAATGGCTATTGTTATAAAACACAAAATGGTACTCGGCAAATTGCCAGTTCAGCTCACACTACAGCAACTCGTCTCTAAAAGAAGAGCATCACTAGTTGTCAGAGAGTGAAGCGGAGTTGTGTTCCAAAAGTAAAATGACAAAGGTTTTGCGTTGATCTTAAACACCCAATATAACGTGTCCTTTTATTATCACATTAAACTTCTTGATTTAGTTTTATTTCTGCCTTAGTTGAGCCTGCTCTCATGTAAGCAAAATATATCACTATAATTGACAATTATTACATGCAGGTGCAAACAAACCATATGCGCAAAAATGGCTACATATAAACAGTTTCAGCCAATGCTGCGCTGTCAAGTCGCTTCTAAGTATATGTTATAAGATGAAACCATGGCCTAGTCAGAATGTTATGTAGTGATGCTGTCATGTTGAAGTGTAAATGCTGTCACGAAAGACCATTGTGCGTCCATCAATATACACGCAGATCTACTCAGATGAATAAAACATCTAACATACTCAACAACCTTCTTTCTGGATCTCAAACGTAAGTCACCGACTTCGTTTTCGTATACATAAGTGAAAATGCTGTGCTTATTATGTACTAAAATTCTTGTTGGAATGCATACCACTGCACGCTTCAGTTCTCATTACCTAACATATGAGCTAAATTAGCTTCTCGCTTCAAATTAATAGAAACATCGCTTTAGCTAGAAAATAAAATCAATCCGTTTTGAGGTAAGTGATGGAGATTCTAATTTTTATTATTGACTGTAACATAAATTTGTAACTGCAACATTTCCGATAACCTTAAAATAGAGTGTTAGTTCAACGCCGTCCGGCATTCTTGTTTCCCAGTTTCAGTAATTCTCTCATATAGGATAGGTGGCGAAGGTTGGTTGTATTATGAATGATAATGGTTTAGTTTAAATGCTTGAAAGTACATGCACATATATGAATATCTTTATCTGCAACATTTTCTGTTGTTTTGGAATCAAGCTAAAACTTGTATTTGCACATCAGATGAATGTTAACTAAGAATGCAGTGTTTATTTGAAATGTAAAATATTACTAAAGTTGTCACTTTTAAATAAATTGATAATCCAGTAGTTATTCGGATTGAAGATCATTAGAAAATTACATAACTTTACATATTTTGTTGCAGTGATTTCTCAATGCTCTATTTTATTTCACTGCAAGTTCATATTTTTGGGGAATCCAACCTGTTTCCTTTGTACATAGATACAGTTAATTATGTAGTGAACATTATCAACCGATTTTAAGGTAGGTTGTTAACCATCGTTTTGTGTGGGGGTCATTTTATTTTATTTGACTAATAAATTGTTTTCTCGATATTGTTGATGTTTTAGTTAGTATTACTCAATTGTAAATTAAAATTTTGTTAAATATTTTTTTATTACTTTAACTTATCGATACTGTTAAATTTTCCATGGTTCAAATTTTTTTTCTAAAATACTATCATTAGACGTGACGTGCCCAATTTTAATGGAAAGCTAAACTGAATGTTGAATTATGAACTAACTGCAAGTGAAATGAAAACGATTCGTATTGAGAGAAACAGATATGTATGATATAATGAAGAACTTTGTTTAAGCAAACCTGCACAAAAATGAAATCTCACTTGACCTACAAATACTGCATTATATATACGGTTATCGCGTTACACGTGTACGAAATTTTAATTAGTCTGGTTGCGAAGCTTTTACAATAGTGTCTAGTTTCAACGGTACATCAAAATAATATGTCCCTAATCCCAATGAAGAAACTGACAAAATCTCAGTTTTCCGTCATATGTTGCATTCGGTTCATTGGTTAGCATTTCGGGTTACACTAAAAGGAGCTAACATTTGAGTCTTACGCTTACCTAGTTATGGAAATTGTAATTATAATTACTCTCTGTAATACTGTTCTATTTATCGTATATAGTGTATTAGAATGTTGGAATACCAGGGTTAGTTGTTTTAACACGGTTTTGTTTGCTTATGGTGAGATATATAAAATCGATAGACGACAAAAATAGGAAAATTCATAATTTAGCCGCCGCAGCATCTACACACTTCGTTCCTAAACAAAAAACCGAATTGGAGGCGCGGACTATGCCCAAATCATTACAAGCACGTTTGTCAACAATTAAAGGAGGATCATTCGAAATTTATGTATTTGATCATTGATGTACTGTGTACAAAAGATATTTCATGTTCAACATAAACGTATTTGGGAGGTTGGTGCGAGCAAACTACTGCGATACCTTCTGTTTCAAAATATTATGCGCTGCTGTTATGATGCAACTATCGTTACTGTACAATACATAATACGGTTCAAAGTACCCGACAGTCATTATTTCCATATGAATGCTTTCTTTGCAATAGACTGTATTCAAGCCGGGTCGTACAGTGGAAACCAGTTTGTGTCTCACCTTGCAGTAAACCCTGGACGATCGATTTACGGATACAACACATCGCGTGAGAATACATATCTTCAGATTCAAAGACTTTGTGTTGTCCAGAATGCCCTCTTTTGTGGCACAATTGTCAGGACATTTCAAGGAAGCCAGCGACTGTCCAAAAGTAATTATAGTTTAAAAATTACTTTCTAAAATGGTCTCGAAAAAAATAAGTACTTTTCAGGTAAGTACGTATGTGGTCGATGTACACTATTTGTTCTATGCTAAAAGATAGTACCGGTAGCGATAGCTTTGGTAATTTACAAGTTCAGTGGCTATTAATATTTTTTTCCATGATGTCGATCGATTTTTATATTTTTCGCTGTCCTGATGTCTGAATTATAACTTAACCCAATATAATACACTTCTCTCAGTCTATCCTTACTTCACTCATTGCAACCCCAAAATTTAACGTCGTCTTGTGTTTCAGCTTTATCGTAATGTTGAACGGAATTCTCCTAGCCATTGTCCATCTTTAATCCCCTGAATATGGATCCAGAGCAAAAGGGAGCTTCAAAATACCCAGACCCGCCCCAACGAAAACGTTCAATAAATAAGGATGGCTCCGAAGAACGTGAGCGTTTACTGAATTGGGAATGGTACGACCCACCAGTGGAACGTTTCCCCGTGGAGTTTTGCTTGGAAACCACCCTTCATGGTTTGAAGTATCTTGGACAGCAGAAACGTCACGTTTGCGAACGATTGTTCTGGCTTGGCGCTCTGGTAATATCAGTGACTGCCGCTGTACTGCTGATCTGGACAATGTGGAGGGACTACACAAACATGCCGATCGTCACGGTCCTCAATCCAACCGAGGTAACATTATCTGAAATTCCATTTCCATCCGTAACCATTTGCAATGTGAACAACATTCAAAAGGTGGAATATAAAAAGATATTGGGGTAAGTTCTCAGCTCAATTTTTATATGGATCATTATCACGATCAAGTTTTTAAAAAATGATTTCGTATATTTAGATTAGTGGCATCGATTCTCGCAAAACGACGAGAAAAACCGGTCACCGACAAAGCGTATCTGCAAACGCTGGCGAGATTTGTGGATATGAATCACATCTGCGATTCGACACAGGCCTTTCTTGACCGATTTGTTAAGAACTCAAGTCTCGATGAGTTCTATGAAGAAATCCTGGAGTACAGGAAGTACATAGATTGGACGGTTGGCCTCATAAGCGCCAAGGAAACGCTTCGAAAAGTATCGCAACCTTGCCACGAAATGGTATTGCACTGCACATGGCAGAACGAGGTAAAGAATTGTAGCGAGCTGTTTAAGCCGATTGAGACGGACTACGGGATTTGCTGCACATTCAACTCTGTGCCAGTATCAAAACTATTGAAAAACGGGTAGATCTCAATTTTCGTCCTTTCTGTTCAGTTCTTTGTAACCATATAATTTATTTCTTGAACCTTTCCAGTGATCAAAGAAGCGACAGCTCTGATGATGTTGGTGATTGGACAGCGGAAGATCTCGATTACGAGACTCTGATCTTCACAAACGAAACCATGAACAGGAAGTATCCCTATCGGCAGCGATCGGCGGGAAGGACGTCAGGACTCTCTTTCCTCGTGACGCCAGATCTGAGTGAATACTACTGCCCGAATACAGACTCAGAAGGATTCATGCTGGACATTACCGTACCACTCGACTTTCCCAGAATGGCTCGACATGGAACTGCAGTACCAACAGGCGCAGAAGTGTTTCTTGGGGTCACGCCGGAAATTACCATATCCGATCCACTGTTGAAACGTTTCAAACCGGTAAAAATGCAAGAATGTATAGGTAAGTAATCTTTCAAACCTGGTCTCGACTATTGGTTCATGTTTCGAAAACAACTTTCAGGAAAGACGGCAATGCTACTATGGCAACGAGTATAAACTGCCTCACTACACCATGTACACAATCGCAAACTGCAAGAGCGAATGTATTGCGAGAAATGTGCTGGAGAGCTGTGGTTGCGTCCTCTATCATATGCCGCGTAAGTGTAAAAAACATTATGCCCATTCGGAATTTTACGAAAAGGCGCACAATTGACCAAATGAACATTTGTTTTTTAGGTGATCGAAATCACACGTTATGTAAATCGGCAAAATATGACTGCGCGGCAGGCGTTACAAGTAAGTTATCTCCAAAATTATTGAATTTGAATTCAAAGAGAGAAAATTTGAAAACCGAGTACTACGTTAGTACGTATATTTATGTGTTAGAGAATATCAGCACGGTAGGCTTGTCATCGATCTGTACAGAGTGTTTGCCAACTTGCAACGAAATCGAGTATCATGAGGAAGGCTCCCACCTGCGACTACAAAGAGGTCGCATTAAGAAATTCTTTGGAGACCAGAATGAAACGTGAGCACTTATAAATGCATTTACTTAAAATTACATGATACAGGAAAGTATATTGCGTTATGTATAGATTAAGGAGTCGGGACGTATCAATTGTGCATGTTTACTTCAGCGCTGACTCGGTATACCCACGAATGCGGAAAGAAGTGATGACATTGACACAATTAGTCTGTAAGTTCATTTTCTCCATCCAAGTATACCGGGTCGTTTAAGTGGACATGTTGCCATTTTTAAATGCTTTTTTGGAAATATCAAGCAAACGCCGGTGGTTTGTTGGGACTTTGCTTAGGATTCAGCGCACTGTCCCTACTGGAAATATTCTACTACGGAACCATGCGGATATGTTGCAGGTCCTACCGCAGAAAAGCTATCCGGGACCTTGACGAAAAGTGTAAGGCGTCTGAAAGAAAAAATGGTAAGTCGAAAGAATACGACGGATGCGTTTGCCTTGTCAGCGTTATTAACCTGGCTATGTGCTAAATTTTATTCATACAGAGAGAGATGCTCGAAGAAATGCATGGACTGATGACACCGACGATGATGGAGATTACGTTTTTCGTATCAGTAAGAAAAGAAATGCGGACTTTCGGTATGAAGACTCGATTGAGGCTCAAATACAAAGGGCGTTCTTGTCCAGCTTTGAAACTGGTGTTCGGAAGGTTAGGAAGTAGCAATTTCTCGGTTTATCGGTCGGCTTTGGTTCATGTGCATAAATTTGAATGTTATTGTTAAATTATTGTCTTAGTATGATTCCGGATCTCATTTCTCATAGTTAATAGGCTTATGATGCTAGCATGGAATTTAATTAAAAGAGTGGATATTAATAAGCACTCATCCATTTGCCGCTTATTACATTTGTAAATTATTCTAGCTTACAAGCAGCTTACTACCGCTTATGCATGCCGAAGTGGCTCTGCGAAATAATACTAATTACGTATGAAAAATGTCGATTACTGTTTATGCATATACATCAAAGCAAATATATATGTAATACCTAAATTTACCAACTATTAAATTTACGCTACCCTTTCGGCTGATATTCCCATAACGTCAATGTAATTTATTTTCATAGTTAAGTTAATTTTTGCAAAATGTGTTCAGATAACCAATAAAACCAACGGCTATAATGGACACCGTTGTAATGGCATTACTGGTGTTGAAGGTTTAATGTGACTGACGCTTTATCAAAGTTTATAAGGACCCAAGTATGTTCTGATAACGCATTTCGTGCTATTACGACGTCATTACTATTACGACGAACGTTTGGAAACTCTTCTTAATGCCTATATTTATTCAATTCGTTATTCTCCGTGAATACTAAGGACCATTACGTGTTCAAGGTGACACATATTACCCATCGGATACCGATTTTAACGCTAAGATGACAGTGAGTGTCCAGCTAATTTTTTTTGCTAGACAACTTTTAATTTAAGTTGCCATTACGTGATAAGTGGTTAACGCACGTGTTACGTGATAAGTACGTTACGTATGTGTTACGTGCAAAGTACGTATTGGGTGTTATGAAGTCGATATTACGGTGATGTTGCAAAATTGCGGCGTTCCCTTTAGCAGTACGCCAAACGATTCCAATATGCAGAATTCTTCGACCCGATGGAGGTCATGCTTAAATTATGATGCCAAAAGTTAATACCACCTTGTAGAATAGCGTCACGTCCTCCTCATGGAAAGGTATTTTAGTTGATGGTGTTAATTGTAAATACTTATAACACTATTAATTGTACGTAGTCAAAAATAGTCCTGGTAAATAGCACTTGTAATCATATGTTTGCTTCCAGTAAGCTTATAAAATGTTTTGCATATAACGAAAACATGTTTGTTGTATATTGTGAATTTCATGTGACATCAATATGCACATGTTACTTAATTAACATAATGAATCCTATACTTGTTTGTAAAGGTATAAATAAAAATATACCAAATAATGTGACTGCACGCATCTCACTTCAAACTTGAGGAACATAAACTATTGGGCTGTTGGTTTGTCTACCGTATTGATTTCTGTTATAATCCGGTTTCAAGCAAAACCATCAAATCAATATAAATTGGACTTACGTTTTATAAAAAAAAATTAATAATGTGCTTATTTTGTGTAAACAAATTTCCGTGGGCATTTGGTTGACCAATTAATCCCTTACTTAACAACGGTAGATTGACAGTTAGGTCATTCGCCCGGTCAATGCAATTGAGAGCTGTTAGGCTATCGATGTAATTTAATGAACCCAAATTCACCTTCACAGGCCTGAAACTCTGATAAAATTTCTGTCGCCATCGAAGCTCTTCCTTATTGGCCAATTTACCCCTTACCAAGTGTTGTCTCCGTTTAAGTATATTCTCGCAATCTTGCATATATACCTGAGCCATTCTTCCAAATGGAAACAGTGTTATTCCAATTGAGTCAAGCATTAGCACTCCGAAAACGCCAAATAAAACTATGTTACTTTCCTTCATGGGTAGTTTGAATAGCGTTGCTATGGAAAATGAATGAAGGAGTATCGGTGTGACTGCCAATCCAATCAACATGATGTGTTGATTGATTTCGTTCATCAAAAGAACAAGGATCTGGATAATTCTGTAAGCGTTTCCCAACCCCACTGCCGAATATTTATCACCACATGCATTTTTCTGTACACTAGAAAGCAATCATGGTCACACATTACTTCACATATCTGAAACAAAAAGTCGGTAAAATGATTTGCATCTTACAATTTCAGATATTCGACCAGAGTGATTGTTCCGAGAACCATAATTCCAACGATAATGAACGAAGAACCATTTAGCCCAAATGCCCACCAGTAATGATTTCCAACAATCAGGATGAGTTTAGTTGTAGGGTTGACTAAAGGGATCTTCAATGGCTTCCAAAAGCACTCCGGAAGAATCCAGTATCCGGTCGACAAGGGTTCTTCCAATATAAACCATACAGGAAGCAAATTGGTACTCCGATTACGCTAGCGTGCATAACGTATGCCACGCAAATATTGATTTTTGATGACGTGGATATTTTTCGATTTTTTAACTCATTTCCACGGAAAAGGTTTGGCTGGTATCTGTGCAATCCGTTTATGAACAAGCAGATTGTTCTAACGGCGTTCACAAATATATTAAGATATGCTCGTGCCGCAAATGCAAACGCAATGCTTATGCCAAATCCTCATTTGTCAATCCAGGAAATGGAATCAAAGTCAAGTGCGCACCTCCAATTGCAAGTACTGCAACATACAGCGCATCTGCAAAGTACTTCCGTCGCGTTTTGCATAATTATCGCAGTTGCTGAGTTTTCGACTATCGTGATCCCAGCGGACGTGAGCAGTGCCAAGTAGAGCAGAAAGGCCACGCATTTTGCTGAAAAGATTTAAACGGTTTTGAAGCATAATTGGTTGTGTGAAGAAAAATGTGCTATTAAATTAATATTAAATACAATACCAATAATATGATATCGTAAAACATTTCCTTTGACAGGTTTCAAGCTTTTCACACCACACAATCAACTTGAATTTGAAATAAGCGACGAACAGTATCATTATTATCACAGAGTTGGTTGCAAATATCTGGTACCCATTTGTACACACACCTTTCCTGCCATCATATTAAATTAATTGTGATGGCTGACGTTGTGCTAGAAGTACCTGCCATCTTGTTCCCTAAACACGTGGAGAGCATTCAAATATTTATTTAGTATAGTTTTTGAACCATACCTGTAATATAACTTTCAGCACATGTCACATCACATTACACGGTGTCTTTCGGATTTTCACCATTGTTAAAAATGTATATGCTCAGTGAACACAAATCTAGACTTTGTACTTTCTTTTGAATAAAAAACCGCTTAAATTTGGTACAAGCTAACTCTTACTTATACACACAAAATCCTTCTATTGAATTCCCGCAGGCCTAAATTGTGCAAAATTAAATGCCCTACAAATTTCAGGATGTCTGTAATCAATCATATGATTTTAAAAATTAAAAACATCCTCCTATTCGAAGAAAATTTATTGCCCATTGTAAACACAGGAAGTAACCGTCGAGATGATACCATTAATTGCTAATATTTTTATTATAGCATTTCATATCATGAGAATGTAAATAGAAAATAAAAATGAAAACGGTTGACCTGTTGGTTTGCAAATTACGTTTTAAATTTATTTTAAGCATCTGAATACGACGCCTCTGTTTCTGTTCAGGTAGCCCCAATCTGTGAAGATTTTAGAGTGAAGGTAAACAAGACAAGTACCAACACGACACAAGGATGGATTCACAAATACATATAGTAACCAGATGTAAATGGTTGATATATTCTCGATGACAAAGCATACAAAACCCACTGCAGTTCCATATAGAAGAATGAGGAAAATGTTGAAAATATTGCCGCTCATATCGGGCACTTTAGGAGTATTGTCCTTCAAAACTGGGACAAAAGATGTTGTTTCGTTCATAAACCGTAACCACCAGTTCCATATCCCAGAGTCTACAATTCCCTGCATTCTACGCATAACGTTTGGATGCACAGATCCCACTATCTGAAATCCAATGGAAACGTTAACAAACTTTTTAGTTCCTACATATATCCTATACTTTGGATGACTTCGAAACAATTTCCGGGCATGCTTGTTTGCCTTGTAGGTTGGCAGTAGGAGTGCAGATTTCTTACATGACACGAGATGCTGCCACAAGGCTTTCTCTTCCTCATCCGCAACTTTTTGCAAAAGGAAGTCCATTCCAAAATTTTCACCTTTTTCATTCTGCTCATCCCACTCCGTCTTTTGGTAGGTCACAATTTGTCGAATTATGTGAGTAGTATTAGGATGCAAGGAGGTGTGATTTAATAGAAAGCGAGCAAACTTTTCCGAAATATTCATCCTCAAGTTCATCCAGGATTCTTCTTTAATTGTATTCCAATTATACACTTCAGTCGACATAAAGCACACCACATTGTTGGTATTGAGGAAAACGTCATGATTGCTTTTATCAAATGATCTAAAGGTTCCATTTTGGAATAGGTGCGACCAGAGGTTTTTTCTATAGTGATATAACGTAAAAGAATTGATCCTCGTAAGAATCGTGAAATTGTCGTCCACGAGCTGCTCGGCCGCAGTGTAAGGTACCAAGTCTCTTGGTGATATCAAATTATACACGTTATTATTTTTATAGCCGTTGCTCAGAACAATTCCGGCCAGCATAAAGGAGACCATGTTAATCCGTAGATGTACCTTATTGGCAAACGAAGATAAAAATGGGTCACCTTGTTCCAGGAGAACTTTGATTATCGGCAGCAAGTGTGTAAATATTCCGTACCTCCGCGTGGACAGATCCGCAATTCGGCGATGTGTTGCAACAAGAAGCAGAGAAACTACAATGATGCTTATCCAAACCGGTGTTTCGTACGACACTACCAACTCGCTGAACCCAAACGAGTCTTCCCCACGAAAACCTCCACAGCTGACAAAGGTCAAGTCAGTTGCGTGTTCGGGATAAAAGAGCCGAGTCAGTTGAATATTCTGTTCTGGAGATGTAACTAGAGTTAGGAGCACCTCAGTGTCAAATCCGCTTTCTCGTTTGACAGTTGGAAACAAATTCCCGTTTCGACAATAATGATTTTCAAATTTATAGGTAGCATTTGAAATGATTGTCGCTACGACGGAAGCAATTCCCAGGGAAAACATTTCGAATGGATCGTAAATGTCCGTATTTGGATACTTTCGTTCTAATTTTGAACCTTCTGCCAACTCGTGATTACATTTCATTAGAATATCCCAAAAATTAAACATTCCCCGGTGAAACATTGTGGAAGGAAACCAGAATCGCCAAATCGTTTCTGCCTCCTTGTGCGGAAAGGATAGTAAACTTTTCAAGCTTTCGCCATTAAGAGGAATGAGATTTGCGGATATAGTAAAATGACCCGGTTGCTCAAAATGAGGCATCACAAGACTCATATTAGAAACATGTGTCCCAGCTGCTTCCGATATAGTCACATAAATTACTTGAACGTATTCAGCTGTTGGACCTAGTGTCAGTGATCGCGCTTGACGAATTGTCCAACTTTGACTGATCCTTGTAGGGCTTTGAATCTTCATAAATGTATTTAGGGCTTTTCGAGAAAGTGGGAAACGTTCGCGGTGTACGAATAAAAGTAGTTTTGGAACAAAGGATTGCTCTGACGACATGAAATCATCCGCAACATTTTTGTGAATATCAAAGTTAAACGCTACTGGATGCCTTATGGATTGAAGAATAACTGACGGAATGTGTAGGGATATTTGTATCTGACAGTTCCAAGGCTTTGACTGTACAGAATATTTGAAAAACTGAAGCGCAACGCACAAGTCCGGAATATTTGCGATATAGGCAAACTTGGAAACTCCAAAATACTTGGATAATTCACATGCTATTTTGCGCTGATATTTGACGTCATGCGTTCCATTGTCTAGTGGAAATCCAATTGGAGTCCAAATTGGAATTTGGTTTATCTTCCGTTTGACACCATTACTGTATAATGTTTGAAGCACAGCGACCTTGGATCGTTGTAGTACAGCAGGTGTGTAGAATGCCAAAATGTCGACATTTTCAAAATTGTCAATAAGAACATGACAGTGGCTGCCCTCAAATTTATTCAAAATTTCAGAAATATTGATAATCCGGTTGCAATTTTGCTGTTTTGAAGAATAATGAGCCTTTATTCGCGATAAAGCATTTATTCGTACCTGTTTCCGATACCGTGGATTATTTTTGTCTATTTTAACTGTTTCTATAGAAATGATCCTGATGTTAATTGTCCCTGACAATTTTCCCGAACTAGATGTTATTGTTTTCAAACAAGGACACGGCAGTTCAACAAAGATAAAGCATACCAAAAGCCACAGCTTCATTTTAACTTTCCTCTTAAATTGTTAGAACAGTCTAGTTTTCATACCAAAAGCTTTGTTGTGATTTTTTCTTAAATGTGACATATGTATAGGAGTTAGCAAGTACTCCAAAAGTACGTACTATTGTAGGTTTTACTAGTATGTATTTAAATGTAAAGTATCTAGGGCCTTGTCCCTAAATTCAAGTCGGTCCGTAATGTTCCTAACTCAGCAACTCCAGATCACAGTGTTTTACATGTGCCACGGTAAGTACAAGATACAGTTCACGAAAATGTCGATATGGCAAGATAAAATGGTTCAGCAAAAAGTTATTACCCGGTCAAAAGTAACTACTACCTGGCAAAAACATATTACATGACAAAAGGTAATTACCTGACAAAAAGTAATTACCTGACAAAAAGTAATTACCTGACAAAAAGTAATTACCTGACAAAAAGTAATTACCTGACAAAAAGTAATTACCTGACAAAAAGTCATTACCTGACAAAAAGTAATTACCTGACAAAAAGTCATTACCTGACAAAAAGTAATTACCTGACAAAAAGTAATTACCTGACAAAAAGTAATTACCTGACAAAAAGTAATTACCTGACAAAAAGTAACTACCTGACAAAAAGTAATTACCTGACAAAAAGTAATTACCTGACAAAAAGTAATTACCTGATAAAAAGTAATTACCTGACAAAAAGTAATTGTCAGTGGAAAAGTTATTAAATTACAGAATGAGATTACGGGACAAAAAGTAATTACAAGGGAAAAATGTATTAATTTGCAAATAATAAGTGCCTTGCAAAAGATAATTACCTAAAAATAAGTATCATCCAAACGAATTAAAGCATACCAGTCATGGTGTTGACAAAATCACTGAAAACTAAATGTGAATAGATTAAAAAGCAAGAGAAAATGGGATCACAATGTCAGTTCAACTTTAAACTAACGTAAACCATTTTGATAACTCACTCAGATTTCATGAAGATTTGTCAAGTGGAAAGCAACTGCAGAAATATTTAATACCGTACAAATCACTCAACTATTATCGAGGATCTACTTGGCTGAATTACTTACCAAACAGCTTGACTACTAGACCGACAAGTCCCGCAAAATTCAATGATGGAATTGAATATATACGGCTGAACTTTCGAGGGCCTTGTACAAATGAAAGGACAAAAGAATTTCGCCGAAGTTATTTAAATACGGCGTTAGCAGGATTACTATTTGCTAACTACTCGTACCTGCGGGTAGATGATTCAACCGGGGATATACACATCAGAAAATACTTCATCAATACGTTCCAGAAATGGCAAAAAATATTCAGAATGGATTAGACTACTACCAATAGTGCAGTACACGACTGATCCAAAATTTCATTTTGTGTTACCGGTGCATTTTCACCCGTTCAGGTTTCTGGCTGTGGGAGGGTATCGAAGATATTCAAAACCTCTGAATTTTTTGCCCCCATACGTTCAATTTGATACGTGGACTTGTGTATTTATTTTAATCTCATATATCTTCTTGGTCTTTCTGTTGGTCGCACCATTCACATTTAAATACGTCACATGGGACACGGTCGTTCTAGCCAGCATCGGAGTACTTTTGGAACAAGGTCAGCAGTACATTACCAACTTGAAGAACGCACTGTTGAGCCATGCATCCATCTATGGAGTTCTGATTTTATCAGCATTACTATTATGTAGCATCTACAAAGGTGACAACATTACCAGTCTGACAGCACCCATACGCACACTGCCATACGAGAAACTGAATGATTTCATTAATGCTAGCTTCACGTTTTATGTTCACTCGTACAATAACATATTGTATAGTTTTCTGTCATCATTATTTGATTCACTGCCGCCTATGATAACAAACGACAGAAAGCAAATCTATATTATTAATACACAAATTGAAATTCGTTTGTCCAGCCAAAAACTTTTTTATTTCTCAACCCACAAGGGTCATCAATATGTCATTCGACTCCAAATGGAATGGCGGAGTGCATTGAGTGGTTGATATTGTGAAATACACAAGAGCGAAATAAATAATTGAGGTCAAAGGTCAACAACTTAAATGTTTACTTTTTATGTGTCAAAGTTATAAATTTAAAGATGATTTCTATACTATATTTATGCCAACAAATATCGGACATGTCAAACTTTGAAATATGTTTGATATTTGATGTCAAAGGTCAAGTTTGAAAATTGTGTAAAAATCAAAGAATATGATGATATTGCATTCCTCCATTGTTGAACCATGATAACTAAACGCAATTTAGAAGATTTAGAATTTAGATGATTTCCACATCGGGATTTTGATAAAAAAATATTACGATTGTTGAGTTTCAGCGTCCTTATTAAGGACGGGATTTTCTAGTGTTTTTGAATCGTACAATCCCAATACCAAATGCAGTGAAAAACCTTAGTTTCACTGGGTATAACGACACGCAAGCACTGGAAGCATTTCTGCGTGAACCTGGAAAGAAAGGTTTGTTTGAGTTAGAAGAATGGTTGTACAAACATGCATTATTGCTAATAAAGTACACAAAATTCCTTTCCACGACGTAAGTATTGGGAAGAAAATTTATTCTGGAATTTTAACTAGATTGACGTTAAGTTACAATGTAGATCCGTTGGTCGGTCAACGGGGGAAACGACTAACATAAACTGGAATAGCCGCAGAATGGCTGAAAATGTGGCGAAGGGGAATACTAATACAAGGATGGCCTGGAAGCGAGCACTACGCTGTAAATCCTTTGGAAGCTGGTCCGAGAGAGAAGTGGTAGGTATCATTCAATGGTCAATGGGATTGCATTGCAAGCCACTATATTAACCGTATTTACAGTTTTCATTATTGGTCTGAATTTATCGCTGGTGTTGCTAATTGTTGAAGCATTGAAATGTAAAGGTATAATTCAGAGAGCTATGTTGCTGACATTCTTCCACTTGTTCATTGTAGCCATTAGAATACCTAATCTGACACAAAAAAGTATCGATGGTAAGCATTTTTATGGGGAATCCAATTATGTACTTTATTTGATGTAAAACTTATGTAAGAATGTAGCACTTGTATTTATTTATTGTAAAATTTATTGTAGTAAAAATTATGAATATAGTAAAATTATTTATATGAAAATGTCATATGGAAAAATGTTCTTCAGCACCTACAAGTAATGAAAATGCTCCCCGTATCAATTTATGTTCAGGTAAGTGCCAAATTTTTTCCTGAAAATTAATACATATTACTTTTCAGAAAAATGTAATGGTTTTACAGGGAAAGTGACTTAGAAATAATTTTGGTACTAGTTGAAGCGTCCATTTAGCATGTTAAATGTTTAGTTATAACTCCCATTTTCGGACAGTATTAACCAATTATGTTACTAATAATTTTGAAAGTCCCTTCCTGTTAGTTGCGATAATGACAAATTAGTAAAAATTATGTTGCAACTGCAAACGTGAATCTACACGAGCTTATATGTAATTTTAGTTCATATGTGTCATTAATTCGGGGTGCTTCGTATAACTTACAATTAATTAGTTACTCATATTTATTCTACGTAACAATCAAACTATTAATATATATACCGTACTTTACAATTTAATCATTTAAAATTATTACAAATTACATATTTTGTAAGTATGATCTGCATTAAGATAAGCTGACGGAATTAGTCTGCCCTGCCCTGTAGTTTGCTTGCATTTTAGAACTAAGAAAATACGATTAATTTTGGTATTGACAATTCGTTTCAAAATTTATTATCACAATCTGCCTCAATAGCCCTCTTTATAGTTAAGTTTAGCAATGAGTGCTTACTTTCACTGGAGAATACGTGTGAATGATTTTACTTACTTGCATGTCATATGCCATCACCAGTTGAAAATATTAAATTGATAACGGAACAATGATAAACGTAAACCACATGTGATAGTTGTCAATCACAAAAATATCATCGTATATCTTACCTATGGTGGAATATATGACAATAAATTATGTCCAAATTGTTGGGCACATTATTTGTTAATACCGTCGGGAAAGGGGAGTTATAACTGCACATTCAGCGTGCTAAAAGTACCCTTCGATTAGCACCAAAATTATTTACTACCCGACATCAATTTTATACATTCAATATTCTTCAATCGAACGGTCCGTACTTGAATTTATTTTCTTGTAGTATTTATGTATAGGCCTATTACCCACGATTGTAATATAAAACATTCATAACAATTTATGCTGCAAAATGAAAAAACGGCAATGTGTTATGCGGCTGGCAATGAACCAAGTAGAGAATGTGATAACCAAAGTTTAGTAAGTCTCAACTTTTCCCAAGTGCGCTTGTGGTCGTTACTACTTTTCTACTTGAAGAAAATCTTCATGCAATCATCAATTCTCTTGCTAGGCTATTTGGTCCTTCTCTAAACACATACTAACAATTCTTGTTGTCAGGGTGTACGGTGGGATAGATTTTATGGGGTATGTAGGTTAGTTTATTGTGTGTAGTTCCATGTTGTGGCTTTAAGCAATAGCCCGACGTTTGTGGTCGGACTAATAGCGAAGCGTATGAGTGGAAAAGTTCATTCATGAGCTCTTTTCCAATCGATGTTTAGTATATATACTGCTCAGTGTGTCATGTATTTTATTTTCTCTCGGTTGTGTGCGTTTTATTTCGTGATCTCGCTTTTCAGCATGACGTTTACTTCAACTTGAAAATATTTTACGTGTCATGATCCGGAATAGGAATTTGATTTCTAAATAGTAAAAAGTACATGGGTGGGATATGATTTATTTATCTTGATTTCGACGCTTCTTTGTTCATCTTGCTCAGCAAGTTTTGTTTAAAATTGAAGTTAGATATTGATCCTTTGCTTGGTTATTATTCTTGTTTGTAATTAAGAAAGCGTGATTGTTATTCCGCGTGTTTTTATATGTGTATGGAAATCGGCTGGAGGTTATTGTTTGTTTGATCAGCGTCGGAACTAGACTTTCCATGCTATACAGATTTCACAACTGCATGACTATCTAATTTTCGGATTCGGATAAAACATTGTCTAGAAGTGTTACCACTCGAACCAAAAGAAGTCGTTTTGGGAGAAGTTACTTCAGGAAATGGGTAATGTGATTTTTAGTAATGTTGCGTGGAGGGAATGTTAAGATAGAAATCATTGAATTGCACTATGCGTGTAAAAGCGTCAGCTACGGAAAAGGTTATTGTGTCTGTCGTTAAATGGTGGGTAATTTTCCTCTATAATATCGAAAAGGATGAAATTTATGTCATGATATTTTCCGTCATTTTATAATGCTGCTCCAGAAATTGTCATGTCTTATTTTTGATCTTTATGATTTTTTAAGAATATATAGGCTGTCGCAGTCTGCGAGTTTACTAGGCTTTGCTACTTTGCTTAGAGAATCGCTTGTTTGTTTGTTACTTTGGTAGCGTTGTTGAGTTAGCACTCGTGATTTGAGTTAGCGAAGTTTTTCTGAGTTTGCTTTGTAATAAATCTGACATGAGACAACATGAGACAACGTAGTAGACATTGTATACTTTGTTCGAGGTACATATTGTTCTATTAGCGTGACCAAACCTTTTAATGATTTGACTACATGTAATATACATGTAGGGTGAATTCTAAATTTATTCATGGATAGTAAGCTAGTAACTTCTGTTTTATGAATATTTTTATTTTTAATGCTATTCTTCCCACGATGCTCCTGGTGGTGGTATATGCTTGAACCATTTTGTGATAACCTCTTGACTTGTCACATTGTCGAAATGAAACTAAAATTTACGACTCACTGATACCGTCCGTTCGTGCAGGCGTTTTTGGAACGTTTTGATGGCTCTAACGTTTCCCCCCGTCCTCTAATTGACGGGGGGAAGGCGTTGTTCGAGGGAATTTTAAATGTTTCTTACATTAATTTTCGTTATTTGCTTGCGGGTTTCTAGTTCTGATTCTGTGGTTGGACTACCTAAATTATTTTTAAATGTATATGTGGTCGTGACTTTGATTACTCTGCCTGTTTCCGCTGTTGTTATATTGTAACTGGATAGTTATTGGGGGCAAGTTCTAATCTATGGCGGCCAGCTACTGTATATTTATATTGCGCCTGGCTCATCCATTGAAAGAGGGTAAGATGCGCGATGAGAGGCCGACAAAGGTATTAAGTAGAAAATCTTGAGGGACGAGTTGTGATTGCTACCTGTTTTCTCATAATCTGTGTATGAATTTTTCGTCCTTTGGATCGTCGAAATCAGGTTTGACTTTGATTTTATGAGTATCTATTGTTAAGGGGGTTTACCGGTACGAAAAAGCAGAACTAGGAAATAGCATGACGAGGTGTGTTGGTCGCAAAAAAATTCGGTTGGCAGGCATGGATGATTTTATATCCTTATATGAATGATTTGATCTGTATATTTTACAGTCGTTATTACGATTACCGCCCACTATGGTCTTTGTAGTTCGTTGTGCTTTTATTATATTGTGAACCACGGGTTGCTGCGGCTGCTTCTCTGAGTCGCTCGCCTATGAGCTGTACGAAATTCATGGTATTACACACATTTTAGTATGGTTGGTAAGCGCTCCTCTTCGTTTAATGTTTGTTACGTATGAATGGTTGCTTTGTTCTCGCGTGCGGTCTGTGTGTACCTCCATGTGTCACTTTTGTATTCTGGCCCTGCCTTGCGCTGCTGTCGGAATAGTTAAACAATAATAGTGTCACGTTGATGTCTAGGGTTGCTATCCTATTCTAAACTGCTGCGAGCATAGTTATGACAAAAGGGTTTCTTGGACTATTTTGCATATGTCCCTTCTTCTGCAGCTGGGGTATTGGACCTATTTTTTACAAGGATTAGAGTTCGTATGCATGATACTGATAATAATTGATATCTCCACGACAAGGGAACGATGTATGAATGATGGCTTTCAACGTAAAATGTTAAATATAGTTTCCCATTTCGCTGTTCTGTTTTTATAAAAATGCTTTATAATCCTGTTGGTGAACACCAATATTCCAGTTTTTAGTAAATGATTTTCTGCTTTTAGTCGTGTTGTTGAGCTCGTCACGCTCTCTTCTATATGTTTTTACACAAATAAGTCGTCTATGGAATAATGAGCGATTGGGATCATATGGCCTTACGAAGCACATAAGTTTTTCTACGGCCTGATCGATGACATGATAAATTTCGTTGTCAAGTGTGCGAATCTGTGTGCAAAACGCGCCACACGTGGTAAAACCCGTTATCTCTTTGTCAATGCTGGACAATTTATGGTCATTATTGGTGGCCTAAAGGTTGGCTCAGCTCAAGTGGCACGAGATATACATAGCGCTTTATTGAAAAAAAGGCTAGGAAAGCCGACATAATTTTTATGCCTATCGTATTTCTGATGCCAAAATTGGTATTTCCATGTAATTTTATACTCTGATTACGAATTTGAGAACCAAATTCCCAAAAAATGTCATATCGGCTTATACATGGGACGTGGCAATCATAGCCAGGCAATGCTGGTGTACGTATTGTCTAGTTATGTTTTAAATGTTACTCACAGAAATATGCAAATATAATTTTATCACAATCGGCACATTGGAACAACTCCAGGTATAGATAAAACATTGACAATGAACAGTTAGTGTCAGTTCGTTGTAGCTGATGGCATGTGGAAGCAAGGTTCCTGGTCGTGGAACGAAAATGTGAAGTCTTTATTGTCGATTCGGATAGAGCATTAATCATGGAACAAATTTCACAAAACAATCACATATCGATTTTGCATAATATAGCTACTACGACTGATCAAAGTGAGACCATGACCAGAAACCAGCATAGTAACATAACATTTATAAGCCGATATGGCGTTTTTGGGAATTTTGTTCTCGAATTCGTAATCAGCGTATAAAATTACATAGAAATGCCAATTTTCATAAGCATCTGAGATGAACAAGAAGGTAAATATACTTGTAAGAGATATTTGAGATTATAAATCGTGGCATAAAACGGTGTTGTCAGGTATATTCTGTCTATATTCATTTGTAATCATCTGTACTGAATTTGGTTCAGATATAGAACATTTCATTACAATCTGATTGCAATGATACGACAGATTTTCTATTAATAATGGTGTTCTTGGAGTAAGAATATCACACATATTTATACTTTTCATTTTTAGCACACATCTTTTTAATACAGAATCTGGATAACTACGTATTTTAAAACTATTCATTAAGTTGTTAATTTCTTTTACACAGTCCTCTTCTACTGAAAAAATTATACGTAGTGCTTGACTATATGCCAACGATTCTAAAAGATGTTTTTATTTTTGTCCCGACGAACTGTATATTTACATCTAAAAAGTTTATATTATTCTCCCTGTATTCTTTTGTAAACGATAATCTGTCATATATGAATGTCTTATCAATTCATGTTCTAAAGTTATTAATATGTGTTATGTGTACAAAGTAGATATCTATTTTATTTCTGCACTGAATCGTGTTAGGTCACTTTGACCAAGATTTTCGGTAACCAATTCGTCTGAATTTGCATAAGGAAAATTGCTCTAATTTTCACATAAATGTTAGACTGATAAATCAATCAGTATCGGTAAAAAATGATTCGTAGTCTTGATTAATGATCTTTAGTTTTTTTATTTTTTTAAAGATCAATGTCATTTTTGTTAAGCCAGGGACAGTGGACGATGTGAAGAATGAAATGTAAGCCGTATTTTTGTAGGCGCATTTTACTACAATCATTTTGAAACTTCAGCACCGTTGAACATTACAGTCATTGCATAAAATAAACAAAGGTATACGTGTTGGCCAAACACCCAATACCACAACGCACGCAACGCATGTCAATAAAAGACGCTTTGTGTTCCATGCCAAAGTTGAGATTAATATATTCCAGAATAAAATTGGCATTAAAGGCAAGGACAGAATTTCCTTATCCAGTACCGACGATCTTGAAAAAAAAAATCTATTTATATCGATCTTATAATCATAAGATTATGGTATTCCATTTCCATGACCATCCATGTGAAAACTGTGCAGTAGTTAGTCAGTATCATTACGTGCAATTGAACGCGAATATTGAATAATCTGGGAGGAATAGCGATTTCTATAAGACTGTTTCTATAAGTCCCATGTAATATTATTCAGGACTGTAGCGCGGAGTGGTACTTTACGGCGCACATTGTGATGTGAAGTATGATTGGTTAAAACTTTGCAATTTGGATTTGTTTCAAAACTCAATTTCTTCCAATTTTATTATGTAGGGTAAACGATGAGCAATATCGCTTGAATGAACATATGATAAAAATAGTTAACGGGACATCACAATAAGACAATTTTGTTCGCGAATACATACACTTTGGAATTAAGAGAGCAGAACAATCATTCAAAAAGGTCAAGCAGCTCGGAGAAAGTTGGCCGATAATTCGGGATGAGCTGCCAGCACTTCATCATAATCATATACCTGGAAAATCAGACAAATATTTTTTTCTGTACGCCCGGCATTGAAACCAAAAGTAATTTTTGTTTTTAGCCTAAAGTTTAGGTATTGCTTACATGTTTCTGTCATTGAACTCGGGTTCCTCCATTCGCAGCCCATCCTCTAGGTCACTAGCAAAATGGCAATCCAATGACCTACCCATATACGGACTTTCCCCCAAAGAGTAAATCTCCCATAATGTAACTCCATATGCCCAAACGTCACTCTTCTCATTAAATTCCAAAAACCGAAGTGACTCTGGTGACATCCATTTCCAAGGAAGCGGTTCCTGCTGCTCCTTTGTATAGAGTGCATAGTTGTACATTCGCCTTGATAAGCCAAAATCACAAAGCTTGGCAACTTTGCGAGAATTCAGAAGAACATTCCTTGTGGCCAGGTCAGCGTGCACAACATTCTTCGAAGCAAGATGTTGCATCGCACTGCATATCTCACGGCTCCAGCGGTACATATCTTGACACAGGTCATCATCCAAACTGACTCGTAGGGATGGAATGACCAGATAATTGCCAACGACTGATTCCATCGTAACAGCAAAGTTTTCGTAACAGCCATCTTCGCTTGCCTGGCAATGTGGTCTACTTTCTCTTAAATATTTTTCCAATGATCCCATCTCACATAGTTCCAAAAACACAAATATATTTCCCTTGTCCATGCCGCTCGTGTTTGCACCCAGAAGCTCCACAATATTTTCATGTTTCCCAACAAACGACAAAATCTTAATTTCGGAAAGTAGCCCTGTAATGGCCGACTTATGTAGTCGCTTAGTATTGACCGTCTTTACTGCGGAATTTACCTCTTTACCGTTTTTGCTAATCAAAGCCCGGATAACCTTTCCAAATTCCCCTGAACCGAGAACACATTTATTGTCCATTTTTATATCCTTCATTTCAATTTCGTATCGGGTTTTGTCGTATGGGATGCTCTGAGCTGACTCATCTTCATTCGTGTCTGAACCATTGAAGAACTCCTTAATTTCCGCTTTGGACAACAATTTTTCCATGTATTTCATCCTGATGTAAAAAAATATCTGGACCACGCAGACAGCTGTAACAAGTAGTGGAACCAGAATTATCGAAATGATTTCAATTGTCTTGAGACCAATTGACGGATCAATAACTTGTGGAACTCTGAATTGAAACTCGAAATCTTCGACCTTATCCATCAATACCCTTTCGCCTGCATTTGTTCCGTTTTCGAATCTCCACCAACCCAGTTCAGTCCGAAACTGGCCTTTCTCCTTGAAATATCTGTCGCCGTCCAATGCATTACTCATCACAACTAAAGTATTTGTATCCACTGCCCACTCGCTCAGCAATTTCCAGTACTCGACAAAGTTCAAGATATCGCGCTTCCGGCGATAAAATTCCGAGCTAGTTGAGTAATGCAACATCACAAATTGAAGTTTAACAGTTTCCACATTTCGCACTGAAGCCAATAGTTTCCGGCACTGGTCCAAAACTACAATCCTCTGTCGGAACATTCGATAAGCACCCAACTTTACCGTTTCCGGGCATTCTTCAAAATAAAAGATGATCGTATCCGCATCTTCGTTTGAAAGATACTCTTTAACCAGGTTTTTCTGGTCGTCAGCCAAAGTGGCAAACGATGAACAAATGGAAACGTTAAATGAATACCCAAATTTGTATTCATTTTCTTCAACTCCTATTCCCGTTGACAGCGTTCGTTTGATATCAGTTTCAACTCGCGCCGTAGAATTGCCCTTGAATGCGAATGGAAAAATGTACGAAGTGACAGGTTTCACAAGATTACGGTATACATTATTGGATTCACTATACTGGTTCCTCTCTCCTTTAATCATTTTTCGAAATGAAACTTTTGACAGGAACAACATGCTCACATCCACCTTTTTCACATTAAGTTTTCCAAATGCTGCTAGCTCATCCCTCCAAACCCGGTAACCATCCCTGGAGTCATCGTGCACAAGTATGACGATGCTGCCAAAATGTTGCGTAACTTTCCGAACAAGTAAATGCGATTCATCAGAAGGTAGTACTTGCCGCATTTCTATTCTTGATTTGTTGTAGAGGCTAAATATTATTCCGACATGGTCGTTACTGAAATGAAAGCTGTGCGGCTTTATGATTTCGCTGTTTTCCATTTGATCAACCAAGTTACAAATTTCAACCTTTTCTTCAAACACGAAATCGGCTGTGGAGTCGTAACTCGCATTCTCAACAAGGCGCCACCAGCCAGTGGTTTTCCGCTCTATCGCATCCGCGTATGGTGTGTCGAATGCTTTAGAGATGACATTTGTTATTCCGTGATGCTTGGACCAGTTCACGGACAGATTCCATGCTTGTACTTGACCCGTTTGGTTGACACGGCCATTTGGATATGTGTCTGGGATGTTGACAATCCATCCATGTTCCATATCACCTGGAAGCTGTCGTATGAGATTACTACCGGAACGAAAACAACTGTAGTAGTCGTTGTAATTGGGCAGCGGTCTTAGACGGAATAGCACTATATCGGGATGAAGTTTGAGGATATGACTCTGAAAGTTGGGATATGAACGGAATGTGTCCGAGTCTACGAGCAAACCCCATTTCCTTACCGCTTTTGACAAAATAGTTCCGACGCTTTTATTAGAATCTCTAATTAAATCCATGTCGTTCAGGATAAGCCTGTATGGCACAATTATGGTGGACACCGTATCCTCGAATAATGTATTTGATTTATTCGCCAGAGATATCAAGCGATTTACGACGATCATTGGCTTTTCGTGAAAAATATATTCCTCTGCGTCGAAGTTGCATTCAGGATGGCCGGAACCGTACGTCAACCAAACGTCCAGCGTGGCATTAGTTCCGTTTGTCATTTTGTTGTACTCTGCCGCAGCAAGTGGTGACAATTCCAAGCTTGTTGATGCATCTACATAAACACCGAAAGATACAGTTCAGATAATAAACGATAAATTTGAAATTATGGACAATAAATCGTCCTAAGAATTACGTCAAAATAACAGCTTACTACATTGCAGTTCGACTTCTGATAGCTGCACAAGTATTCTGTTGAATCGTGTTGTCACCTTGCCAAGAAGTGGAATCAAATCTGATGTGTTGTACCGGAAATAGTTTCTCGAGTCCAATATCGAAACGTATGGATCAAATTGGACTATGGATTTGTCCAATGAAGCCTATAAGTGACAAATGCCTCACAATTAAAAGTATCATTACAATCACATAATTACGAAATGATAACTTTCCGATGAATATACTAACCTGTCGGACTACTGACAAGTTTCCGTCATGGCTCTGTCCGGACACATACAATTGAAATACTACAAGTAGAATATAACTTTTAATCGAAATATGTGTCTCAGTCTTCATTACTGTTAGGAAGAATCGTGTCAGTTCAAGGATAACAATTTGTTAGTGAGATTTAAAAAAAAGTAAAGCCGTGAATGCTCATGCTGCCTTATTGGCGTGAAGTAGACTGAACAGTACGAAATAAAATACCAACTGTGGTGCAAATCCTATTCGCAAAATCAATTAACATGTTAAATTAATCCAATGATATCATGTTCCCTAATTTGGATATGTCTGCATCTGGTCTGCATGACAATGATAAAATATTATTGAGCGGTGCTCAATCCTTCTGCGAAAATCATACAGTCTGTTTACAACAACTCGATTAAACCATATTATCTGGAAAGTTGATGGTGCCAATGTAAAACATCATACATTATTGTAATTCAGCTGGAATATAAAGGATTACCTGAGAAATGTTTTGAATAAAATATGTCAGCATTGGTCGGAGGCAAGCGGAATTTTCAGCATTTGCGTCAATTCGTTGGAAATTTCACCTTTATTAAAACGGATACTGCTGAATTACAACTTTCCATTATTTGTTGTGAGAATGCTGACTCCTATTCAGGCAACCTTTGTAATAACAATAAACCCACTTGTTATTCTATCAGATGAACAGAAATCAAAACGCATTCAACTTTGAACTTTATAATTGGCATCCGCTTTCTGAGTAAAAGTTACGTACAACTTTAAAGCAGGAATAATAAAAGCTCTTTCTATTTTGTGACATACGGCGTGCTCCAGGCTCCAAATACAATGCATTTCCCTGAAAATGTTTTGAGATTAAATATGACATTTAATTTACATGTTAATCCAGCATTGCGGGAACATACGATGATGTGAATATTATATGACGAATACTCCTGGTTTCGCAGTAATACAGCTTCTCATAGTGGATTTTTAAACAAAACACTTTAGATACAAAGAAATGATTCATAAAATCAATTTTTTTATTGCAGGAATGCCGTCGGAGCACTCTAATCAGATGAAATAAAATCAGTACGTTTTGAAGTTAATGAAAAATCATAAATGCGAATTACTGTTTTTAAGCAATTTTATGTGCAAATGTTCTAGGGATCGCAATTACATGTGCTTGGTTTACAAACTACCTCGGTCTGATAGAAATAGAAACCATAAAGCCAAGAATATTATTGTTACTGTTAGTTACGATGAAGTCATTTTTTATAATCAGACTTGAAAATTGAATGCTAAAATTACGACTACGGTTTTGTCTGCTAAGTCACCATTCTAACAAAACAAGCATGACCGTTGTCATTTCTAGACCATGCTCACTGTATACATTAAGGCATTGTATATTTATTTCAGAAACACAAATTTTTCAACATATACCTAGAAACAGAAACGCAAAAACAATTAATATAAATATTTGTATCATTTAAATCGGAGGGTTATCAACGCCGTAAAGCATTTTTACTACATGGTTGTTAAAATTCAGCTAAATAGATGTAATAGAGGAAGAAGAAGAATATAATTTGGCTGTTTTCGCTGGAAATCCTACACCGTTCAAAACATCACCGAATGAGCTGTTTACACGATACCTGCATTCCGTTTTGCAAAAATTATTGCAGCCTACCATGTCGTGGAGACTCGCTACGACTTGTGTCAATGTCTTGTCAACCAAAGCGCCAACCTACTCCACAACGACTGATACCATAAAGCGTCTACACTCGTTATTCGTCTAATTAACGGCTTTTAGAGAGTGGCCGCCATCGTTCCGTTTGCTCCATTTAAGTTTCCATTTTTCCACTGCAATTGGTTTTCGGAACATTGAAATTGGTTGCGTTTACAGAGGGTTATATCTACAAGAAACATGGTTGTAACTTTAGTACAAGCCGAAGCTCATTTTAAAGAGCTTTTGCCAATGCCGAAAGCTCTATACGGTGCTGGGTTAATGTAAAAGGGAAAGTGTATTATTAATACAAATGCGGGCACATCGGTATGGTGAGAATTTTATGTTCTGCCTAAATAAAACTGGTGTGAGCGTTTCTCCATTGTAAAGTTTATGCTCGGAATATTTCATCCATCTTTGCACAAAATAAAATAAAATAATATAAGCTAGAATATTCGTTTAAGAAAACGTTTCAGAAGACTTGAAATTATTTTTCAATCCTTGCAATGCAATGCCTGCAGTAACTTCACTATTTGTTGTTCATCAGTTAGACAAATACATATGTGCCAATTTTTCGTTTTGAAGAGAATGTTTTAAGTTCATACTGGCATCCAATTTATATTTAATTTTTTCGCAATTTAAAATTTGCGAAACAATCCGTTTTTAAAAATTGCCATTTCATATGCAAATGAGAGTCATCTACAATGTTGGATACTTACCCAGTTCAATTCAAGTGCACTAGATTTGCTTGTTATTCTATTAAAATGTTATAATTATATAGGTGCCTTAAAGGCAGCCACAAAATATAAATTGAAAAAGCGAAATCGTTGTAGTAGATATCGCATAACAGTCCCAAAGCAGCAATGTGAAAAGTTGCGAAATCAGAAAACATTCTCGACTTTGTGTACATAACAAATAAATAATATAAAATGCTGATGCGAAATGAATTTATCGGAGGGCTCCGAATGTTCAATGTCATCGCAGGGTTTAAATACAGGTCTCCCGAACAGCAGCTCTGGGTGTACAAAACATGGCCGCAAAGAATCTATCGCGTCTTTGCACAATGCAGCTTGGGATATCATTTCCTATTCATTGCATGGCGCTTGATCTGGATGTTTTTCCACTGGGACTCGTACACCATACATCACATGACTGAAGGGGTTGTCTACGTTATGGCGGAATTCATGATTGCTGTGGTTATCACAGCTTGCTTTATTGTGCACGCGCACGCCGACGTGAGCCGCTATTTCGTAAATCAATGCGGAAAATTGCTCAGTGAAAACAAATCTCAAAAGCTATCTCCATTCTTGGTTCTCTTGAATTACGGGATATACATTGTCGCCGTCCTCATTCCATTTGTGATCATGCTGGCGCCATTTGTGTTGTCATTTTTGCCCCTTCAGTTAATATTCGACACTGGATTGATAGTCAAGCTTGTGGAGGCATTACTCTTTGGTGCCACAGCCGTTCTTCCTGACGCGTGTTTGTCATCAGTCGTTGTTTTGTCCATCCTGTGCACTGACGAAACTCTCACCCGTTCTAATGAACTGCATTTCAAGACAAATTCAAATCACAATTCCGATTTCGTCAAAGTCACTCCACTGCACAAGTTTTTCGACTGTTTGAGAAATCTACAAATTTTGAAAATCATTGTCGTGATTTCGGCCGAATACCTCACGTCATTTTTTACAGTCTCGATATTTGCCTGTGTCCTCCTGGCATCCTGCACAACATACGCTACCGTCAGAATGTACAATCAGCTACACATCCTATTGTATATGGTAATGCCAGTCGCTACAGCGGCAATGCTTGTCACCATTTTGGCCCTGAATGAAATGGCCAGCAGAAGGCACAAGAATGGTGTGATGTTTGTACAATGTTGGAGAAAACATGTTGGAGGGAATGCCAGAGCAAGGAGGCTCCTCAGAGCGGCTACATCACTTGGTTTTGAAATGGGGCCTTATGGTATAGCTACAGGTAGGTTAGGCTTACTTATTTGCGACGATGTTGTAAACAATACTGTTGATTTGCTTCTATTAACCCTTTAATCTAATCTATTATAATTAAATAAATTTCTTGTATAAATGAATAAATGTACGACAGACTTTCACAAAAAATTGTGAACTGAATTTGGCTTTGCGCCAAGCATATGCATCATTTCGTTGTTTCTAACGTCATCAGATTGATGTATGTTTTATATGTATACGATTTCATCTTCCATAAACATGCATTGCCAAGAAAAACAATTCAGTATTATACCTACTGATTTCATGTGCAAGATTTAGTTCAAGGTTTGTCGATTTTTTAGTCCCGGAAAATCGATATGATGGTTTAATAGAAAAGGGAAATCACATTTCAATTATAATATACGGAATACGCTGTATGTTGTGGAAATCAATATCACATCCCAATTTACATGCATATATCGCAAACATAAGTCCTCTCACCATTTGAGTTATCCGCATTCTCCTGACTTTGAAATATGTATGCTTAGATTATACTTGCAGTCTGTTGAAATGATCATGACCATGTTCCAAATTTTTCAAGTAACGATAATGAAGAATTCTTAATTGTCAAACTGGCTTGTCAAATTGTTCAGTATTTAAATGTTTGTCCTTTGATTGCATTGCTGGAAGTATAAAGTTAAATATAAGCCGAAGCCTAAGTGGTGCAGTGACAATTGCGTGGAGTGGTGGGTACTACTGCTGTACACCTAGAGACTGGTTAGCAAGCAGCCGGCCCGTCAGAAAAATAAAGCTAACAGGACAGGAATCCTCGATTCCGTCTATCTTCTTCCATGATATTATTCATATAGCACAATGCTCATTCTTGACGAAGGGGCGGCTGGAACCTGTAGATGAAGTATGCAGTCGATTGATGCTAGGAAGCATAAATCGGCTGTTTGGTCAACCATATTATATTGCCCGTTCACCATAGCATTACGAACAAATTTAACTGGGTTTTTACGCAGGACCGTCGACCGAATACAATTTGGTGTGTTCAGTTTTTGTGGTTTGTCTCTAAGTGTTCGGTTTTCTTTTAGTTTAATACTAATTGACAAATATTATTAATTTCATTGAACCTGACATTTGTCAAAATTAAATTTATTCTGTGGAATATGAAGGAAGGAAAATGGAATATGCAGTTCAAAAATTTATTGTCGTAGTACTTACGACTGATTGACTACACACAGACGGGAAGGGTATTTATAAAGCCGTTCAGTTTTTCACCTTTCTATTGTGCACTAATCGGTTCTTAATTTTTATCGATGGATTTTGGACTTGGCGATTTCTGATATCGACCGATGTATGTATTTGTTGCGATAGAATACTTTTGCAAAGTCTCTTAAGCATTAGAATGAAGTCTAAGTAATTTCTGAAAATACGTTATTCATGAAGTAAATTAGCTACAGTAGTCATGTAGTAGCCGCAAACAGTGTTGGCAGTAACAGAATCCCATTCTTTGTGCCAGACTTGCGGCTTAGGGCCAAAGACAGCAACTCATTGTTGAATAATTCTAAAACGAATAGTTTGGTAAGTACCAATAATTATTAGTTGAGCACAAAGGAAATAGCTGAGAAAAGATCCCCTATAAAATTGCGTTATTAATTGATGATACGTATCGGAACTTGAAATGATGTTCAATAACGAATCAAATTTAAAATACTTGAGACGACCAAAATAAGCTGGCAATAATTTACGTCTATGGATCGAAAGGAAACGTCGATATCAAACATAAGGATATATAGCATCATTGACGTCCAACCATGAATTCAGCAATGGAAGTAAATTTATTATATTATGAGACATGAAGGACCAATTTGTGATCCTCCGGCTTTTTCCGTCTTTAATTTTAAATTAGAAACTGTAGTTAGAAAATTAAATAGATGATTAGATCCAATATGATTTAGAATGCATGCATTTTCATTTTTCCAAGCTTTTGATATGAAACAACAAAACTATTGTTGATTCGAGAAACGTGCAGAGTTGATCACTTCATCCAGTTCCGTCTTTTAAAGTTAATAGTTGGCTTTCTTTGGCACGAGTGTTAAAATGGACCATTGCTAACATTTATTTGGAAGTCGTATTATTCGCGTTTGTCTGCCTTTACAATATTTATTGATTATTGTCGAGATGGGTATACTTCGAGTATTAACATTACCGGCAGTAGGGCTTATTGTATGAGTAGATGAACTTGGTCCTGAGCTGTAACAATTGCAACATAAAGTTGTAATCAGAATTAGAGATGGCATTGATTGCAATGGTACTTTGGTTATTATAATTTTGTAGTGAACAACTACAAGCTTGGCAGGGGAAAATTGTTGGACCAGGAAACTACAATAATTATTCCAAGCCAATTATCTAGAAAATGGCAAATTAGATACACAATATCTTGTTTGGTATTGAATATATATTAATGTATATATATTTCTTTTGTTACAAACAAATATTGATTGTGAACATAACGACATCAAATTCAGGACGGATGACGCATCATGAGTAAAACTTTAAATGTTGCACGACACACGCTTTTGATGTACACAAACTACGTCATTCTTCCCATCACGAACTCATTTCCGCATCTACGTAGCAGCAATCGACACGACTTTCTAAACTTTCTCATAACTTTTGCTTCCAGAGGATCCTCCCAACTATGTACGGACCAGGATATGAACAGCTTATTACCACGCACGTATACATATTTATAAGTCACAAATAAATATAAAAATATAAAAATGGGTTCTTCAATACTGGCAAATAAGTACGCCAAAGTTTCTACTTGTTCTAAATAAAAAATTCAACAATTTGTACCACTTGTTTGTACGTCGCTCGAGGTTGACGGGGAATGATGATGAGGGATGCCATAGGATCAAGGGAACATATTAATAAAAATAGAATACAACGCCACCTAACATATAGTGGCATAGAATTGTACGAGTTTTGAAAATATTGTTTCTAATGATTTCTAGTTCTGTCGTATATGACGGACGTCGACATATTTCGCAGATGCCGCGTTAATATTCTCGCCAAGAACAATGACTTAATTAACAATTAATTAATCCAACTTTTTGCGGTTTCAACTTTTACACTGTATGGCATTCGCGTTCCATGAACTGTACTGTAAGATGTTTTGCTATAGTAAACTAAAAATGCAGCTTGTGAGCATGTATGAATGCCAAGATCAAATTTATGAAAACTAGTAAGGTGTAACCTTTAATATATAACTACCGGAAGAGCCGTGAATGCTGAATTAAAATTAATACGTATTTGACCATTATATTACGTCTAATGCGTACAGATTGAACATAACCTCCGATTTATGCAATAAAATATTTCAGCATGGTAACACCTATATATTCGAGGCCCCCTCCCACCGCCAGGTCACCAATTTGACCCATGGTGTCTTGGCAAAAAATTATCGTTTTGAACCCCTCTATCCATTCATAAAATACCAATGCAATTGCAATTTAATTATCATCTTTTCTTTATAATGACTATACGAGGACAAAATAGTATGACATTTTAAAGCTACTATCTGATGATTCATTGTATGCACATTTACATACATATCAAACAACTGATTCCAGCTCGAATCAAATTAGTATTGTTTTGCCAATTCATGGCATTTTGGATTATACTAATTTTTCATTACTTTGTACTTGCCACAAAATGCCATTACCAATGTCATATTATTTCCAGTGGCTTTTGAAGCTGATTAAATTGTCAGCCCTTTTTAACTTCTAGTATTTAACTTTGTTGATCTGATTTATTGTTTACGGTGTTATATATGCGTGTTCAATGTCAGGATGAATTTTCAAAGACAAGTGCTTGGCGGAAAATAGTTCACTAGCATTTATGGTAACCTTTGTGTTAAGTAGTTATGATTCAATTAGAGAAAGAAATCTTTCAAAGAGAAGAATTGAATTGGGCACCAAGTAGGGGTTTCTGTGCGTTAATACATCCATCCAAGGCAAGTTTTCATTCCACTGTTATTGAATTTCCAGATAGTCGTAAATATGCATTAGAGTAACTTGAATGCCACTAAAAAATAAACTGCATGTACATCGGCACTTAGAAGAAAGATTGAAAATGTCATCTCGCAGGATTTTTGTTGGATCCTTCTATCATGTTTACAATGACCAAAATATTAGTGGTGTAAATTTGTTATGAAATATATTCCATCATTCACAGTTCATTCATGCACCTAATGCTGTCTATAATTGTGAACTCCTAACTTCTTTCCTCATTAAAGAATACGTTAAGAATGCGAAGCTAGTGGGTTTAGAATGCCGTGTGTTGAAACAGATTTTATGTAATTTGAGGATGTCTTTCTCCTAGCATAATTTTCTTTTGTTGCAAGTAATTTCTGGTAAAGCTAGGAACTGTCGTTTCAAATTCAGTTCTGATTTGAAAAACTAATTTAACAAAAGTATCGAATTATTGCAAAGAAGTTCATGATGTAAATAATAAAATTACTTTCACTATTTCCTCTCACCTAGTGGCCATGTCAACTATCGTTTTAAATTTTAGAATACAAGTATATTTTATTTGAGAGTACAGAAGTTACCTAGAAAAGAAACGGAGAGTAATTTACCTTTTTTACTTGACGCGTATATGTCGAACTCAAATTTATTTGTAGAAACATATCATCGCACTATCGTACTGATATTGATGTTTTTTAGGTTTCTGAAACAAATGGTTATCATGCATGCCTTGCCTCGAACAGGATTTTTCTTGTTTCATGTAATAATAATTTTATAGGCAGGTGTATGAGTAGTAGAGGTGATAGCCGTTTGGCAGGTTAATTGCTACAATGCTAGTGGCTCCACTTACATTAATTTAAATGCAACAACTATTTTTAAACGCAGCTCATTATAATTAATGATTAAAATAGTACTCCATAATTTAGACCTGTATTAGTAGCTCTATAACACTTTCATTGCCGCTCTCTCTATATAGTTATTTTTAAATTACAAACCATCTTTGAGTTATTAGCGCAAAATCATGGGAAGAGACATCGGAGAATAAAAGAAGAAATAAAAAATGTTGCCGTCAGACGCACACTTTGTCTCGAGATGCTCTACACGTACCCAATTGTGTTTGTAAAGTAAACATTCGCAATCATGGTCATGGATGCATCTCGCCAACTTATTGAAAATCTTAAGTTCATTCCACATAATGAATGAATCCAGTTTTCCTGCTGCGCAAAATCATTCCATTCATCTTAGCACAAATGTGTTCACAATATCTCTGCGCTGCTTGTTATACGCTTGCTTCTTGAGATGTTGATATGAAGCAAAGTAACGAACAATGAAACATATGATTTTGCTCATACCTTTAGTGTTTGCCATGCAACGAACCAAGGAAAAAAATAATCAAGCACTACCAACCGCCATAAACGCCGACTTTTTTATTCGGGCAGGCAAAGGTTGCACATTGTTGTACTTGTTGACATATTAAGCAGTTTGGCAGTATTGCAATTAGGAAATTTTCTAAAGCCATTTGGGAACAGTGACGTAAATTAGAAGTGGGTATTGTGTTGAACAGATTATTTTGTACATGGCAACTTGCCATCACATTTTCCTGCCACAATGGACAAACTGTTAATCTTTGGAAATGTTTTGTGCGTGGTGGATTTACTTGTAAGTTGAAAATTACCGAGGAACACACAAATTTTGTACAAATTTTCGTTAATAACAATTTTTGCATGTTTCACATTTAGACAACACCGTTAGCAGTGTACATGTTCCAGCCAATTTTCAAACCCGAGGATGGCTTCTCCTTTAGCAATTGTCTCATGTGGATGTCCCTGTATGGGATTTTTATCATTTTTGTTTTGATTGTGCTTTTCTTGCTTCGAAATGTCGGAGTTCGGGTATGAAGGCAAACAACATTATATAATCAAGATTACCATTGTGCTTATTAGGCAATCATAATTAAATTTGTGTCGTGTTTTTTAGATTTGTATGCCGGAAGGGGATGAAGCCGTAGCAGATGAGACGATTCTGGTCCTTCATTTCTACTTGGTTGCCCTTTTATTCATCAGTGGTCTTGTGAAAGTGCGCTGGGTTGTTGTCGTGTTCTTTGCATTTTATGCTGGTGTATCCGCTGGAGGATGCTACATTTTACAAGGTCGTCTGTCACCGGAGAAGAAAATTGGCATTAACAATGAGAAAAGGAGGCTGATAGAAGTTGTGTAGGATAGCTAGATAAATTAAATTTTGTACACTAGTTTTACCATTCTGCCTTATATTTATTACGAAATTCAAATTGACGAGATAATGCAATGTTGCTGGAAATCTATTTTCCATGTTGTGTGTTTGTTTTTCATTTTAAAGTCATTACATGATCTAAGCATGTTGTCATTCTGTACGTAGGTAAGTAATATTAAGGCAATAATAATTTCCAATTTTCTTCAAACTCTGCCATCCACAATGCTCTGATGAATATTACTTTGTGCTTACCTCTACCAAGAGACTGAAATGTCGCAAAGTTAGTCAAGCCGACCGTTACAACAATAATCACCTGTCACGTATCAGTTGTAGCAAAATTTTATAAATGTTCATTGTAAAAATACAAATTATAGTTTTTGATGGCGATTAAATAAAAAAGTTTAAATCAGTACTGAAACGTGAACATCACTAGGATTCACATCCTATTTAATTGCAATAATTTTGGATTATGATCACTTTTTAATTAAACGGAACAAAAACTGAGTTTTATTTAGTCCACTTCAACACATGGCTCCACTTTTTCGCTACCTACCAGACGTATAATAAAGTTTTTAGCAACTGTAAAATAATTACCGTCGTCACCGATGGCTAAATTCCCATATGTAGTTTGATCAGTCCATCACCAAATAGAAAATTAAATTTGTTTTTTATAACTATAACGAAACTGAAAGACAACAATTTTCTTTTTTTAAATTTACTACGTTCATCATGAAGTTAAATCAGACGCAACAAATATAATTTCAACATAGATAAGTCTCGTTATTAAATTGTTGGAGTTAATTTGCGGAAACTTTATTAATTTATGTATAGCACAAACGTTTTTAATTTCCAGCGTGCTCAATAAGAAATGTAATCCTATTATTTTATGTGCTGTAGTTGACAAATTATAATTATTCGACGCTGATGTAAAAAAAACTTTAAATGAATCCGAAGTTTTTTAGCCAGCTACGAAATATGTACACTTAAATACAAAAATGTATGATTTATATAATTCATAGATTATTCATGACTTGTATCCTTAACAGTTTGTGACCCTGACGAAATTCTCTCTTGAACCCACATTATAAATTTACATATGCAAAAAAACGCAGGCTTGTTCATGTGGATAAGAGTTTAGATCAGCAGCAAATTTACGATTTGTGTTAAGCAAAAGCTGAGTATGACAAATGGAGTCTGCTTATCCACAAAATTAACCGTTCCCAGGTAAACCTTCAGTGGTCGTAAGGAAGCAGCTTCCCGTCCAAACAAGTTCTTCCCCTTCCTAGGAACCAACGGCAGCACATTTGACTTCAAATATCGCAACAAACCCACTGAGGCTCCTTGAACGTTACCAAATATGCCGAATACCACAAGGATTCCCGAAAATCCCATCACAACCATTCCCGAAAACAGAACAAACTGCGTTACAGAAACGTCAGAGCCGTTAGAAATGAGAACATAAACGTCAATGACAAACGCAAGTATGAGTGTGTTCAGTAGTGTCAATACGAGTTTGTCCTGCTGTATCAAATTGTAGTAGCGGCACATCAGCTGGATTTCCTTGTAAATCTGGAATTCTTTTCCGAACGAGTCATTCGCCACCATTCCTTTGTTAATTTTACCGTACCTGCTGACCATGCAAATTTTAAAGTATCGCATGTAATACATGAAGCCGCAGACAGGAAAGAGGAACATTTCAAATGCCACGAAATGGAAAAATGAGATCATGTCCAGTAGTAACCAAAACGTGAAAATAAAAATGGACGTCCGCTTAACGATAGAATCAAGTGACAAGGTACAGTTTGTAGTAGCCGTCATAGAAACGCCGCACTCTGGTAATGTGAAATATAGAAGCGTTCTTGGAGAGCAACGGTCAAGCGCTCGATGAAGACAATATACAATCGCTATTGTTACCGACAGAACAATTATTTCTGCTTGCATGAAACGAACTATTCGCCTTCTTGACTTTGACCAGGCGAGTTTAGACAGCCGAGATGAATCTATTTAGCAAATTTAGTTTACGGAGCAGAGTTGATCATATTTTATAAATTATGGGACGATCATTTTAAGAATTTTTGATTGTGCCTACCTTTGATGTAGCGTAACTCAAACTGGAGCAGCAGCTTGAAGCACTCCGTCATCATGTGACGTCTCTGCATGGTGACAATTTTGATTACCACATCTCCAGTTATAATGATGCAATACATTATGCACTCGATGTTGAGTAGTGGAGATCGATGACTCATCCCGGAAAGGGCTTGGAACCAGAGCACGCAGACGATTATGGTGAGCAATAGTGCTTTAAACTTTCTCCTTCGCAATTGTGAGCTAGTATAGGATTCTAACCAATACGAGCCATTTTTGTAGCAGAGTGCAATTGGGGAAGTGTCAATTTTATGCTGCAGAGTTAGATGTAGCCTAAAATATTGGAATAAGTGTTCACTAAAAATCATGACTGGAAATCAATTGCTTTGAGAGACTAGGATTATTTTTTTCGGATTAGTGTGTTTCAAGGTGATGCTATGG
Organism: Sinella curviseta; assembly: GCA_004115045.4. NCBI lineage: Eukaryota > Metazoa > Arthropoda > Collembola > Entomobryomorpha > Entomobryidae > Sinella > Sinella curviseta. The sequence continues at coordinate 26,293,379 of CM023201.3, read as the reverse complement.
AATTTAGTTTCTATTTCACTGACAGAAAAATATTGAGCAGAGTTATGATATTTAAAAGTTTGCCATATATTTGCGTTCAAACTCAACGGGGACGCACAACAGTACTAACTGGAATGTATTGTGAATCGCATTTTCTGTAATTTTGTTTTCGACCATATATGAAAGCAATAATTGGAAGGCAAATAAAAAGTTGCGTCATGCTTTTCCCATGGAAGTCATGTATGTTTTATACATTCTCAGAATACAAGACTATTTAATTGGGTTCTGTATCTGCGCACATCATCATATCCAATCAGTCAAGTAATTCTGAGCTTTACACGATTCTGGTGTAATAGCGTGCTCAAAAATTCATCAAATAGGTATTTTATCAATTATGTATGTCAATGACCATTCAGTAAACTCGTATAAGCTTGATTTATTCAGATAGGTCACATAACAATGTGTAAAATGTGGTTCCGTTAATGGTGTTTTGATGTACGAAACATCACATTGAAATTACAATTTCTGTCTCATTAACATATGTAATAGTCTGGAACTGTCGAAGGAAACCATGGATGGAATGGCAACTTTTAAATACTCGTATATAAAAGAGGGCAAGGAAAATATAATGATATGATATTCTGTCAATTTGAATAAACATACCTAGTTGGTAAGCACGACAGTTTTTATTAGTAACTTATGTCTATTGTATTGCATCATAAGTCAACACTGCCATAATATTTATCTTACGCTTTTATTATTTAGATAACAAAAGTTAATGCTCATAATGACGACATTTAACTTACGATTGTTTTTATTTACGAAACAACATTTATCATGATCCTGTCCAAACCAAAATACCTTAGCCGTCTCTCACAAATTAAACTCATAAGTTACGTAAGTCGACTCCGATATTCGGCTCTATGTTATGTAATCGCTGCAAATTAGTTCCATACAAAACGTAGTAAACTACAAGTTTCCGAAATGAGATTTTAAGGATACGCATAAAAGGTTTATATATGAGGTCTCTCCTTAATTTGTCCGTATTTATCTTCGTATTACTCAATTGCGTCATCATGGTAAGAACATGGCTTCGTGTTTGTTAAAAAAATTATAAGTTTGTAAAAGTGCTTTTTAATCTGTCTAAATTCAATCATATTGTCTATCCGTATGAAGGGAGCAGTTGCAAAATAATAATTGCGAAGGTAAATAATATATATGGTGACGGTTTTCGTTGCAAGAGTCTTCTTCTTAATTTTGACTGGACAGTCTCTGCAATATGCACACCAGTATTCACGTGACTCACTAATTTCAGACGCACCGTTACCATGCATCTCCTATCACGCCTAAATTAATTTGATGAAATTTCTGTATCCTTCCAATTTTTTTTGCATAACTGCTGTTAAAATTTCTTTGTTTCCATCTAATTCCACACCGTTATGATAACTGATAAATAATATATTGTCGATAGTATGGCTTTGCTCACTACCATAAACATGCAAATTTGTGCCAAACAAAACAAATCATCACTTGCTCTGGAATTGTCATTTCTTTAATGGAATTACATTTACCTTTTAAAACGCAATGCTTTATTCCCATTTTTCAAATTTTTGTTCCGAGAGTTTTGATGATAGAAAATACTAACTTGATGATTTGCTATGGTACAAAAATTAGCTGCCATTCAGGAATAACTTTGGCAGCGAACTGAGGCACATGCAATAATAATGAACCCTTAATGAATCCCGAACAATAGATAGACAAAACGCAGCGACTCCACTTATTAATCGAACGTATCAACCTTAAAATGGAACAAATGTAGTGGTATGATATGAAGACGTTTAGTGTTCTGGTTGTTGTTGTAAAATCAATTCTTGAATAGAATGTGATTACCCATGTAGTGTCGCTCCAGCATAATTACTTCAGTAACGTCAGTTGCTTGAAATCCAAAAGTAATTAACCGTAGCTTGCTGAAATAAATTCATGGAGAACGCTATTGATATTTTGCAGCCAAAAATTTTGTAAGGTATACATAGGATCAGATCGATAAAAACACGTGCCATTTTTAGTCTAAGGCACAATCAACTACGCACAATGACGATAATTAATTAGCATTTATCCGAAGATTACGATTTATTGTTTGTGATATACTAATTAGACTCAAAATGATGTGCAATAACTTGTACGCGACAGATAAATGCTTTCTGCTTTTCAACTTGAACATTGCGTTCACTTGCGTTATACGATAAGACAATTCATGCAAAATTTTAAACTCAACATAGATGCTAAATTTATTTCAAATTAAAAAACATTCAGCATGAAATCCATTTTCAAACACGTACTTCTCGCTATCTCGTTATGGCCAGTTTCATGGCGATGGTAAGGACGCAGTTTTTACAAAATTGGGAATTAATTATTGTGATTTCTAAGAATATACCAATAAGCTATAAATATACAGGGAATGGCTGGAAAAAGGTTTGGACAAAGCAAACGGACCCCAGCCGAAAAGGATGGATTTGATAGGCGCTAACCATTTTTCATCATATTAGAAATCAATTCATTGAATATGGTATCGGATTAGTTTTCTTTCCTTCAAGTAATTAATTTTCCAGGGACAAATTTTATTTTCAAGTTAATTCATAATATAATTTACCATTTGACGTAGTACGAAATTTTGGTAACAATAAACCGCTCGTAAATTATTCAGTTGGATTTAGTGATGATTTACAGATATTGCATTGCTGCCGATATGGTTAATGCATTTACAATTTCCAAAACCAAATTCAAAATATTCCAAATCATTTCATACATATCTCAAAATAGGTTACATTTTAATAACTGTAGCTTTATTGACGACATTAGATATTGTATAGTAAATATTTACTTCATCTAATGTAAATGTAAATGCATAGCAAGGTGATTTTAATCCTTAACTTATTGTGATTTTACGGTCCAATTGAATCCATACAAGTGAGCCATTTTCTCAAAACGTTGCGTCTACCCAGTACCAAGTTAACTCTGGATTTAAAATCCCTAAACAAAGAAAACAATAATAATGCATATTTCCAGCATACTTTCAAGTTTAATTTCATCAGCATATATCCACCTCTCTCTTACATATTTTAGGCAAATAAGCTAGTGATCCCATTTTCCGCCTCCTGATCAGCACTATTGTACCTGGATTTGTTGCTGACTTTAGTTTCCTTGTAAGCCACGCTGCTAGCATACTCCATGCAATCCAGGGCATCTCGCAGCTGCTTTCCGGAATGCTTCAGCTTCTGCAGCTCATCCACCAACATTTGCACCTTCTCCGGTGTCGCACCATCTCCATTTGCCTCGCCCTCGTCCATGGCTTGCTCCAAAGTTTCCTTTTTGGCCACATACGACTCCTTCAGTCTCCTCAAATTGTCCAATTTTTCCTGGCTCTCCTCGCCTTTATCATCCTTACTTTCCTCCTCTCTAATCATGTGATCTAGGTACTGCTCCATGGCGTCATTGTAAGGGGTGATGGCAAACTTTTTTAGAAAGTAGGCGAAATAAAGCGAGGCATCTTGAATTTTCTTTAGCTCGAGCTCATATTCTTCCAACTCCTTATTCTTGTCGTCAATCATTTGCTGTTTTAGTTCTGCAGCGGAAATATTTTTATTGATGGCTTCAGTGACGGCAGGGTTTTCAACTGGTCTGGCAACCCCGACTGTTTCATAGTACACCAACTTATGATCATACATGTCAATCCTACAAATTGGGCAATGTGAGTTGGCAAGCCTAATGTGAAGAGGAATATAGCCCGGATTTTGCAATGCCTGAAAGACTTGTTCCTGGAAATCATCTAAGTTTCGTACACAGGGAGTGCTACAGTGATTACGAACAAGATGTGGTCGGGAAAGTTTCTGAATGTCGTTCTCGTATCTGATAATCATCTGTTTTGTCTTCAGGTCCTCGATATTCTCCTTCGTCTGCTCAATCTCTTTCAATTCGGTTTCGACAGCGCTCTTAATTGCCTCGTTCCGCTTTGTAATTTCCGACAATGGTTGAGACATCTTAAGAATGAGTTGCCGGGCGTGATTCAAACTCAATGTGCTCTTCATCGGATGTGGCGGCAAGGATTTCATGAATTCTAACATCCTTACCGTGTCTTCCATCGACTTGTTCCAGCTAATCTCAACATTTTGTCGCTCACTGTCGGGATACTTGACGGGGTTTCCGGGATTTTTCACGCCGGCCAGATATCGATAAGCTTCACTGTCAAAACAGTAGATCGTGTTCTTGGAGACGGGTATCTCCACGTCCTTGTTTTCTTTGAGAAGCGCTCTTAATGCTTGCAATGTGTCACCAGGGCGATATCCAGTCCCGCGACAGTTTGTGAAGCAAAATACGATATTTTGGCTCGCATCGCGATGCAAGTATGTAAGAAGCTCCTTGATGCAAAACCGGAACATGACGTTGAGCCGAGCTTGATTCGGTTTGAGTAAGATGCAGATGCCGTGAAGTTCATCGAGATTTGACAAGGTTCCCAAAATATTTTCAAAGTTTTTCTGGTCCTGTTCTATCCCGCGCGTGTCTCCAATCCCTGGAGTGTCTATGATCCGGATTGTTGTGTTTCCAATGTTGAAGGGATATACTTTTGTGTCCTGGGTCGCAGACTGTCCTGACTGGAAGTGTTCATTGGGGTCGGTGCCAGTGTTGACCAGAATTTCGTTGTAATCCTCGTCGCAAACGGTAAACTCGGATGGAATTAGAGTGTACAGTTGTCCCTTTTCGGCAGCGTCCAAGGTACCATGCTTCAGATAGTTTATGAAGCCATTGATCCATGTAGACTTGCCCACTCCCGTTTCCCCCAGAATCAAAATGTTCATTTCGGGAAACGGTCGCAATGTGTTGACAAGTTGGAGCAGAAATTCGTCTTGATGACGGTCAAATCCGAATCCGTGCTTGGAATCCGTGCACAGGAACTCTAGCAGTGTCACCGGCGTCTTACCACACCTGCAGTAAACTTGCTGATCGAATCCGTACTCAATTACTTGCCTGCATTTTGCACAAGTCCATTCATAAGTGATGTTGGGGTCGCAGTTATTTCCGGTGCACGGGATGACGAGTTCAATCCGCTTGCTGGGCTTGTACAGGACTCGCTCCGTTCCGGAAACGTACTTGACCAGAGGAATGTCTTGGCTCTTTTCTTGTTCCTGGAGAAGGTCTTCGACAATCACTTGACCGGCCTGGATTACCTGAACGCAACTTGTGTGGTCTGCAATCATGAGGTCGGGATGTATGTCGCAGTCGACTGCATAATACCTGTAGCCGTCGTCCATCTTCTTCACTTGCTGGAAAAACAGCTGTCGGTTGCCTTTCCATTGACCTGGATCTTCGGATTTGGAGTTTTGCGTAAAGTAGAGGAGATATGATTTGTCTTCAAAATTGGTCAACAACTCATCGTCAAGGGAGACCCCCAGTCCTATATACCTTGCGCCGCTCTGGACCAGTGTCCGGGCAAAATTTATCTTTTCAATCAGCTCGCTCCAAGTTTCCAGAAGGGTGTTGACCTTTTGGGGTGACACGTCACTGGAGTGGAATGATTTCAAGAGGTCCTCCAGGTCACTGACGTCACTCTGACCGGATCGGACGTTTTTCAGAACGGTAGCCAACTTGGATCGGAACGAAGTCTCCTCAACAGCCATCGTGTCCTTGAGGTCGGAAATCTTGGTGACGTCTTCCGGACGGACGCAGTATTTGAACTCGATGGCGTCTTCATAAAAGTCGTTCAGCTTCTGCTGGGCCGCCGACATTTGCTCAAATAACTGAACGACTCGAACAAGACTGGCTTCCTCCAGGGACCGTAAAGTTGAATCCGCCTGGATGGCAAAGTTGAGATAACTTTGAAGAAGGGACAGTGGAATGAGACGATAAGTCAATGGCTTCCCGCGACCTTCGTTACTCGTGGCGACAAGGGTCGGCAATTTCTTCATCAGCTCCAATGCTCCCTCAAAGGTAGTCGGCAGCTGTTCGTTGCTAGCCAAAATATCTCCAAACATGCGAACATCAAATTTGATCCCTTTGGAGCTATCTCCCTCGTTGAATTCTACAGAAGCCTTGCCGGAAATGGATAAGCTCATTTTGTTCAGCGTGGCAGATAAGCTTCCGCCAATTTCCTTGATGTCCCGGTTATCCCTGTTTTCATAGAGACAGGAAACGATGGAGTTGGCGCCCCAGGATATTCCCACGACGACATGAGTGGCGACACCGCTCTCAATGGCATCGATGGCAAAGGCGTCCCTCAAGTCCTCGTGGTAAATGTTGACAGACTCCTCCTTCGTTTTGATGTTGTAGATGAGGGAGCTTTTGACAGTGCGCGCAGACTTTTTCTGGTCGCTGAGATAGCGGCCAGATCCGGTCAAAGAGAAGAGGCCTCCAAGCACAGAGACGGACAGCTCCGCACTGACGTCCAGTTTAGAGAACTTTTCGGAAAAGTCGTCGCTGTGGACCAGATGGACGTCGGAAAAGTGCGAGTCGCGGAGAGTGATGGCGCTCTCTGGAATCTGCTTCTTGAAAATGGACAAGCCGCTAAAGTCATCTCGCCGCGCGTCGTAAAGGTCGCCGAGGGAGGCGGAGCTGCCTAGGGCTGCCCTGGTAATGCTACTCGAACCCGACTGCATTATTGCTGCAAGCAAGCGGATTATAAGCAATTAGAAATTGTTAGCGTTTTGCCCAGTAGCCATAATTACTAATAGTCAGAAGCGGGTACTTAAAATTTATGACGTACCGTTTTGCGGTTCAACTTTGTTGCTGTTGGGGCTGCCTGGACTATGCTTCCTATATGGCGAATTAATCAATGACGGCAAATTCCTGCAAGAAGTTTTTGTAAAAATTAAAATTAAATAAATGGGCGAGAATAATTAAGGAAACTGCTCGTTCTTGTAGCCGCATTATGATTTTCATCTATTCTTTAAATTATTTGACTGGCATAAAAGTGTCACGACAATGCTGTGTAACGAGTGAAAGGAATGCATTTCAAGTAAGACGAATTGACAATATATTAGTGGCATTAGTGTGATACACCTTAAAATCCATACTTATAAATGTTTAAAGGAGCGACAAATCACGTTCCAGTTGGATTAATTTACAGACAAGTTAATGCGGATTATTTCCTCTACTGATATACGGATCATTCTCTGTAGATTAAGGCAAACAATTTAGATGCCAAAGTTCAAATTCAAGGTCATTACTTGGTAGTATCAGAATAATGCAAACATCTCCCATATTATAATTATAATTTTACACTGTGCTTTATGTATGCAACTTATTTACATTCAACATTTTGTACAGCTTATTGAGGGAATATGATGTTTTACTGCTCTCTATGTCCCAGGCAATACTAATACACTTATCTTATCACGCTGTTAGAGATAAAGCCACTGCAACAGGCAGAGTAATTTTCAATTGTAGAAATGTGGAGATAGCTTCCATATTCCAACATTTTATATTGGCTAATTTCTATCCTTGTATTTTAAACTTTTTTTTGAATTGATCGACATTTGTATACATATATTACAAAAGCAGTGTGAAAGTGGTTTAAATTACTCTAAAAATGTATTAGTATAATTAATACGATCAATTAATCACCTTTATAAATAGTCTGTTTTGGCAGTATCCCGGTGTGAAAATGATGTTAATCTCAAATTAGGGAAATGTGTGGAAATCAACTTGTTAATCACTGGCAAAGAAACAAATTAAGAACTTTTATAAAACTTCTAATTGCACTGATATTTACTAAATTCAGTAGATGTTTTAAATAAAGTCTTGCGTCTGACCGACCAGCAACAGGCAAAACGGAATAGCACGAAAGTGGTGCTGCACTGACGCACACTGAAGCGGGTGAAAAATGATGAGACCATTTTTCGATGTTTGCTTGAAGCTTATCACCTGAGAGCTTAGATTATCAGTCTGAAATGTTCATCTCTTGCTCAAAAATAGCATCGGTAAGCTCAGTGCCGCTTGTGCCACGTTGAGCAAAACAAGAGCTTTAAAATGTTCAATTTTTAAGCATCGCCTTTCAAACAAAATTATTATCTGAAAGAGACAGAATGCCTACAAAGTCGTTGTTTTTGTAATCAATCATTACATGCATGTGTGTTGAGGATTGCAACTTTCATTTATTATCATTTGTGCGTATACGATCAGATAACGTGATTTATTTATATGAAAATCACCATGCGTGTATCTATTAACAACGATATCTTGTCACAACTTGTAAACTTTGACACAGAAAGTCGTTAAATTAAAATTAAATTTTCGGGTTCCGTTTTGGGGTTCCTGTTTTTTAAATTTCAATACTTGTTTATGTTGCGAAATTCGCAACATTTTGTAAATAATGTCGTCTAATGTCAAAATTAGCAACACAGTGCATTTTTGAAGGAAACGCTTTTAAAAAATTGCAGATGTAAATAGCCCTATTCGTTTTCTTCAACAAAATTGAATTCAGTTTGCTGTTAGATACCATGCAACTCTGTGAGATGCTAATGAATACGCGCCATCATTTCGTGTGTGCATTCCTCGTTGGTCGTAACCATGTTATCGCATCTCATATCGTCGTAACCATGTTAACCACTATAATTGAATATGAAAAACCAAAGGACTCAAATACCAGGGAAAGGCTTTCGCGTACACACTTTTGCATATTTAGTAATTCAAGACTCAGTTTATATTATCTTTGACATAAAATCATCATCATTTATCCTCTCTGGAAAGTCGATGTTGCTATGCTCATCTACAATTTATAACATTCATTACATAAATAAATTAGCAGGTTTGTAATGTTCCCAACCCTTATGTACATGTTATAAGAGCATTTACTGGTAGCTTCAGTTATATTTTCTCTTCCAACTCATTGACTTAACGCACTGTTTGAATTGTGTCGCAAAATAAATTATGTCAGATCTTCAATTAAAATTTGATTTTAACTGCTTGATTTTATTTTTCAACTAATTGAGTTATGTAGATGTATTCTTATTAGCAACTAAAAATTGGTTGAATTCGTGTGAACTATTTGTGATCAACAATGATACATACGTATTCAGTATGGATAACACAAAACACAAAATTATGATTGTATGATTGTGTTTATTTAACTAACATATCCGCCGACAACTAATTTCCAAACCGTGTGTATTGTTTAAATAATGACAATAATTACATTTCATTTTTGATCACGAAACAATGAATATTTTTAGGTTGTGAAATTAATCACCTGTGAAAGTGATACATTAGTTAAGTGGATGTAAAGAGATACATACGAAACAGAGGTAATATGCCCTCAAATCCAGTCAGCACATTGGTAAGAGAATGTAGCAGTAAAATATAACAAAGAACGTAAATTTACGTTTTGATCTCTCATATGATGCCACTGGATACGGGTATAAAATAAAAAAAAATTTCACTATATGCTCAAGCATATTCAATATTGTCCACATATAGTTCCAAATACAAATAGTTTACTCATAGTTTTACACCTTCTGCCAAAATATCCACGGTTAGTTGATTTATACACTACGCAGTTGAGTTGGACAAGTGATTTGTATGTGTTATGTATGCCACAGAACAAGGGAAGTTGTAGATTTGTCAGTACCGGATGCGTACATTCATTTTTAAAAAATTGCTAACCAAATTCATGGTGCTTATCGGCAACAAGAAATACAAGAATAATTGATATTCTATGCATCACATCAATATCTATAATGTATTTATGGGAATTGTACTATTTTGCACTTCACCGACGCAAACTAATTTCTGGTCTACCATTTTAAAACTAGTGCAAATTATGTCTTTAATCAAGTAATTGAAATGAAATGTGAAATTGAGGTTTCAGTTTCAGTCACTTGGTGTAAATGAAATTTTACCTAAAATTTATATTTTGTAACCTGTTGGTAACTGTTTCATCATTTTGCTCATCACACTTCGCTTTTGATGAGATACGTAAATAGTCTATTCGGTGATTTTGCTCTAGATTACGTAATAAATTGTAAAGAAAAGTCACCTCTCTTACTATCATTTGGAAAAGTGCACCACTTCGATTTTAATTGGGGACTGTCCCAGCAATTCTAAAACATTACCAAAATCTACATGTATTTCCGTCCTGGAGGTAATGGTTTCCTCCAGAATTCCACCACTGTCTAACAGTATTCGACATTGCCAAGCTCTGATAATATTTGGTGGTCGAATTACTTTCAACAAACGAAGTCAGAGCCAATCGTGAGGTATATCTAACGTTATTAGGAGAATTTAAAACGGAAAGCATTGTTTCAACTCTAATCATGAAATAGGCTGCAGCCAGGTTACATTTTTAATGAAGAAATCGTCCATCGCCGAAGGTGACATGAATAGGCTGAATTCTTTGTCAATCTACTTCCAATTTTGACACTTTATAAACTATGCGAAAAAGTATAATCTGATTAGTAATCAGTGATTATGAATGCGACAGCTGATGAGCACCCATTAACATATCGAATATCTTTCCAGGGTCCACGTGTCACATAGTATGCATACAATACTCGGTTTGTTTTGGGAATATCAAACCCTTTTACAGGTTTCCCGTCGTTCCAAAATATCTGTTGGAAAAGATGCTTTAATGGAAAATATAATCCGGATATTACTTTACGTTTGGACGCCTGATTTCGTTCGAGAAAGAATGAGAATCGTTCAGGGCTCTGGCATAATGTAATAGTGGGCAAAATTTGTTTCAGTGCACCTGGTGAAAATACGCTTGGTGCCTAGCAAGTACTTATAGTAAATTCTACTCACTCCAGCAAATATTGGAACATTACTGCTCATTTTTAAATTGATCATCAACATTTTCTGTATGGTTGGGCTTGTAGATGCGTGGAATGCGATAATCATCAGACAGGGCGACGATATTTTTATGGGGACGGTTAATTCACTGTTTTGGTTTGATAGAAAACTTACAAGAGACTTTCGTGAACTTGGGTCTGCCCAGAATTTGTCATTGACAAAGCTCATTATAAAAGGTAATTTGGCTAACAGGAGTAAATGTTTACGGTAGTTTTACACTAATTGATAATTTCATTACCAGAGTTGAAGCGAATAACACGCAGGGATGCATCCGCGGACATAATTGATGTATTCATATTTGGAATTACTTGTATATTCTTTGGAATTGGAGTATCATTTGGAACTGCACTTTGGCTTTTTAATCTCGATCCTGCCTACCATATCATGAATAAGTGCTTTCCGTCAACCGATCCTATTTCCGGAAGCTTGAAGACTATTTTGAGAGCAGTAATGATAAACTGGACTGCTTTGGAATGTATAGATATTTGGGATGTTTATGTGGAATGCTTATGCCTATCCAAATTACGGGAATTGGGATGTGCGTCGGCCTGTAGGTGGTACCGTTCAGACGGTCTCTCACCAATATGCAACACTATGCCGAGGGGTGTTGGCTGGGTCGACTCACTACGTCCTTCCTGTCACTTGGTACGCTAGCGATAACGCTGGACTATTCGTGCAAAACGCGTGTGCGAAACTATAGCTTGCGCGTATGTGAAATTGTGCGAATCAAAGGAACTACAACGCCAGCGAAAAATGATGATGATCGAATAGCACACACGATTTAGCAGCAACAAAAAATTATACTTTTTTATTTTATCTTATTACAGCTTCTTGAGCTGTCTACACACGAAGCTCTACGAAAGGAATGACCTTCCAAACAGAAATATAATGTTTAGTTTTTTACGTGCACTTTTTGTGCATTACCGTTTTACCTTTACTGTTGCTCTGCTGCTTAAGCTGAAAAGAGAGATTATCAGTTCATTTGCATTTTACATATATAAAATTGAATGCTTAAAATATATAACAAAATGACAGTTCTGACTGTCAACTAAAAACAAACATTATTTTCTTCTTCTTCTACTACTACTGTTACTGTTGTGCATTGCTGGATGCATGCACGCATTGACGTGATGATGGTGGTAGTGGTCTGGATGCTACATGACCGGGGGTTAAGCGTTAAGCCCTGCCGTGACTAATCTTCCCCTCTTGGATGTTGGTGTAGGTGTTGTAGCTGGTACCTCATCATTTAAGTTAGGCGGTAACGGCCCTTATTGCTAATTTCACTTCTTGCTGTTACCTCTGCTTTCTTGTTGAAACATTGGACATCATGTATATTGTCGCGTACGTTCCTAGGCATGAGGTGTAGCATGGGCGTATTGACTTATTTCAATCAATGTCCGAATCTCTTGATTTTTTGTTGTTGAGTCTGGACAACAGACTCAGTTTTGTTTTGTTGCTGAGTCTGGACAACAGACTCAGTTTTGTTTTGTTGCTGAGTCTGGACAACTGACTCAGTTTTGTTTTGTTGCTGAGTCTGGACAACAGACTCAGTGTTTTGCGAAACCGGTACAGATGGTTCCATAACTGTGGATTGGAAACCTGAACAGGTGGTTTCCATTTCGAGAAGGTATTAGTTTTAACAGAGTTATTGACTGCTGTCAATGTATGTCGGCTTCCGAATTTGTGGAAGTTAATTTTTTTATGAGTCAGGAACCGATCAATTGGTTCCACGGGTAAAGATTATTGGACTATAATTTTTTTGTGTGGTGCCTGAACAAGTAGGCTCCCAGAGTCTGTGAAAGTTTATAGGAGTTAAGTTAATTTGACTTATTAACTCGAATTCAGGAGAGCAATTCCGATTTCGGTATCTTGGATTTATGGTCTTGTAACGGACTCGGCTGCGAGGCCGTGTGTCGCGTTGGAGCGGGGACCAGGCAACTGATCTCCCCTGTGATTCTGGTCAGATATCTCTCCAAAATTGCTATTACCTTCTCGCAGGTGGATTTCCTCATCGCGAAAAGTTCTACCCATTCCGAGAGGTTATCTACGGCTTCGAAAAGATGGTAGTTCTGCCTGCCTCTTCTTGATCTGAAGAGATTTATTGGTTGATTAATTTTCCTGGGTGTAGTTATGGTAGTGAGATGTCCACTCGTTGGCGAGTCGTGGAAAATCTTCAAGATTTTCTCTTTCAAACTTCCTGGAATCGCTGGAACATAGTTTTCTTGTTCCTTCGATGATTTTGTCATCGATTTTGCTTGAATTGTTCTTGTGGATTTCTGCTTGACTGACTGTTTCCTCTGTTCTGCCGTAGGAGATCCTGATTTATTTTTTAACGGCTTTACAGGCCGCGACGACTGGCCAGGCGTCTTTTGCTTGAGTAAACCCTGCGCTTTACTCGAAGCTTTGCGTACTGCAGCACATCTTCCGTGCGTGCCTTCGCTTGGAACCTTCTTAAGCAGCCTTGCTGAAAAGGTCAGAGTTCCAATTTCTTCGGATTCCGGCTTCTCTAAGTCAGTTTCTTCGGGAGTCATGATATCATACAAGATTGGGTTCTTCAAACTGCCGTCAACGAGTCTATATCCTCCGCTGTCTTGGGTACCCGAGGTTAGAATTTCTGTTTTGACTTCTTGGCTATTTTGATAGCTTGATTGTTTTTCATTGAGTTCTTCTTTTGAGGTGAAGTTCTCAGATAACGTTGCTACTGGGTATGATATTCTGTGTGACTCTATCCACTTATTCCTTGCTGATGCGTAAGTTGGTCTTCTGTCGAGTAGCGCTTCAGTTGTCGTTTGTCTAGTTTGGAGCTTAATGAATAGTACTCCTCTCCCCAAAATGGTCATCACTGGGAGTAAGGACGGTGGGGTCCGCGTCCTCTCCCCTTCTAGTTTAAATCATCCGAGGATTGCGAATCGTCCGGATTCGATTGCCTAAATCGCTCGATGATATTCCCTTTGTCGTCGACTAGAGCCATTGACAAACCCGTTTTGCTCGGGCATTGCGAGCACTGGTGACCGTAGCCTAGGCATTTCATACATTTTTCGATCTTTGTCTTCGGGTTGGTGCCGGACTTCGGCACATAATGATTCTTACTGGTACTTTGGGGTTGTTGTGTGGGCGCCTGAGGTTCGCTCTTGTGCCCGTCACGATTCGATTGACTTTCGCGATGGTGAAATGATCTACGTTGGCCGACGCGCCATGGATTGCTTTTATTCCCACGGGATCCTCTGTTTCGGTAAGTTGATCCGTCGTGAGAGCTTTCGGTGTCATCTCCAGAACCGTCTTCGCTGTTTCCGCTTGCCCGACCTCTTTCGGTTTCTCTTTGCCGATGACCTCGCTCGTTCTTCGGATTGCTATGGACTGCGTCCTTCCGGTCCCCTGCGCGCATTGGGGGTACGGTGTAGGGAAAGTTCTTAGCAACCCGATCTTCGCCTTCTAGTGAGCTGGTGACCGCACTGCATGCATCCACTAAGTCTGGGATATTCAGGAATTCCTTGTATCCTATGGCTGTTTTGATTTTCGGCCATAATGCCGACTTAACTCGTTTGACATGCTCTTCGTTCTTGTCGTCGGGGTAGCATTGCTTCGATTGTTCACAAAATTCATAGATAAAATCCTCTGTTGGTTCGTTTAACCGTTGTTTCCTGTTCTGGATTTCAGTTCGGAGTCGGTTGATTTCTTCGAAACCGCCGTGTCGTCTTTTAAAATATGTTTTGAAGTCGTCCCATGTCTTGCATTTCGTGATGTAGTAGTCGTACAAGGATTGAAAGTTTTCTGGGAGGATGTTTTTCATTGCGTTCTTGAAATTCTCCTCCTTAATCCCGTTGTTCTTCATATAGCTTTCACAGAGTTGTATGTATGCGTCTGACGACGTGCCAGGTTTGTATGCAGGCTTGTCGAGTTGGGAATTAGTCGTCTTGAGAGTTGCGTTCTCGATGGCGACAGTGATGGCTTTGCTTGGAGAAGTCTTTGCAAGTTGCTGTTGTAAGAGTTCGTTGGTCTTTTGTAGTGTCTCAATTGTTTTCATGAACAGAAGTCGATCTTCGTCCATTTTGGTGCGCATGGCTTCGAGTTGTTCTGTGACGTATACCTCCGCCTCGTGTTTATCCATTTTTGCGTTTGGTGAATTTGAAGCGTTATTCGTGCAGTCAGCTTCAATAATAGATATAAATGACTCGTCGCTAATCTCGGAATAATATCCTTCAGCAGTTTTCTCAGTTTCCCCCGTTGGCGATTGAGGTGGCTCGGATGTCTTTGTGTTCTCTGCTAGTTGTGTTGGTTTCTCCGAAGTTGAGCTTGAGTCGCTTTTCGTTGATGCAGTTCTCTGCTTTCGAGGTGGTGGGTTTGTTGCTCTTATTTTGCCGCTGCGTAATGGTCGCTGTTGACTTTGACTCGTTTCAGGTTGTTCTTGAGTTGAGTCTCCCCTGTGCATTGATTGCAAGTGGGTGTGAACCTGGGACCACTGGTTCACCTTGGGTCACTACGGTATACCTACGTTACAGTTGGTATTGTGGTATATGTGATACCTAACTACTCTACAATACTCGACAGTTATTTTATAAATGATTCCTTAGTTTGCTTATTCCTTTGTAGTTGCATGTAAAAAATAAATTTGTGTTGCTATTTGTATGTATGTAAGGTTAAATAGTTCCTAATTCTACTTTAGGTATATCTTTGTGTCGTGCCTACATGAAATTTTCCACTAGGTACTTGACCCGTATGTGTTCCACCTCAGGACCGCACAACTGGTCACATGATCATGTAGTGATGGTGCGACAATAGGAAAGCTGGTACAATAGCTTCCTAATTATTATGCATGTAAGCCGTACCAAACAGCTCACAATTCTATTGTCCAAATGTATGGAAAGTTTTAAGAAAGAAAGAAATAGTAGCGAGTAGGAAAAAAACAGAAAAAAATGCTTCCTAAAAAATGCTTCTTTTATACTAACACTTGTCGTTTGAAAAAAAAACTTCTTTTTAGAAACAAAATCTAGCTATTTTCCCCTACAATTATTTCTCAGGTGTTATGATGTTCCTTTTTACAAAAAAAATATTGATGCACAAATAATATATATATATTTATTTGACGCTACATACCGTATTTTCCCCTTTCCTCAACAGCCTGGACAACTAGGCGCTGTTTGTGATGTCTTGGAGTTGGGGGTGATTAGTTGGCTTACTTATCGTCCTTCGTTTGTCTTCTGGTGGTGGGCGTTTCACTCACTGTTCAATGTGTTAACTGTCTTTTGTTGTTTTTTTTCACGCACAATCACTCGAAAAGTTATAATTTTCACTCTAATTTCACGAATTCCGTCCTCCTTGAGTTTGCAGTGTTCGCCATATAGATATTTGGGATGTTTATGTGGAATGCTTATGCCTATCCAAATTACGGGAATTGGGATGTGCGTCGGCCTGTAGGTGGTACCGTTCAGACGGTCTCTCACCAATATGCAACACTATGCCGAGGGGTGTTGGCTGGGTCGACTCACTACGTCCTTCCTGTCACTTGGTACGCTAGCGATAACGCTGGACTATTCGTGCAAAACGCGTGTGCGAAACTATAGCTGGCGCGTATGTGAAATTGTGCGAATCAAAGGAACTACAACGCCAGCGAAAAATGATGATGATCGAATAGCACACACGATTTAGCAGCAACAAAAAATTATACTTTTTTATTTTATCTTATTACAGCTTCTTGAGCTGTCTACACACGAAGCTCTACGAAAGGAATGACCTTCCAAACAGAAATATAATGTTTAGTTTTTTCCGTGCACTTTTTGTGCATTACCGTTTTACCTTTACTGTTGCTCTGCTGCTTAAGCTGAAAAGAGAGATTATCAGTTCATTTGCATTTTACATATATAAAATTGAATGCTTAAAATATATAACAAAATGACAGTTCTGACTGTCAACTAAAAACAAACATTCTTTTCTTCTTCTTCTACTACTACTGTTACTGTTGTGCATTGCTGGATGCATGCACGCATTGACGTGATGATGATGGTAGTGGTCTGGATGCTACAAATGTTGTCGGTCGCTCACGTTAGTGTGCCTACCTTCCATCTCGATGGTCAAAATCGTACTGAATTGTCTCAAGTTGTTGCAAACCATGAAACCAAACCAAACTACGCTGCAATTGTATACTGAATTAAGATGCGTGTGTCAAATTGGTAGGGATGGATTAAGAAACCTGTTTGCTTTGTTTGTGGGCTGTGGATTTGTTCTTCTGGTTCTGGGTTTCTGGTCTGTTGTTGTGGGCTCAAAAATATTTCCTCTGGTGATATACATTGGCTTGGTTTTCACCACAACCATTACCGTCATTGTGGACGCAGCAGTCATTCCAATGGTAGGAGCCTGCTACAAATATAGCAAATATCAACTACTGGGAAAGTGGTCACGGAAATCCTTTACTGACTGGAAACTGCGATTAAAGTGCCGTATCATGCCTAGCAATTGTGAGCACAAAATATGGAAGCGAAAAGTCGATGCTCAGCTGCCGATCATGTTCTACTATGGATCTGCACTTTTTGATGAAGACACGGCAACCAACTTTTTCGAAAATGTTTCGGCTAACGCCATTAATCTAATTCTTCTCTAGATTTTCAAATTTCACGTATACATTATTTTACTATTGGTATTTCACATGGAAAATGTTTCTTGAAAGTTACAAATATGAATTTGTAATGACACTGTTCCCAATAGCTAGCGTATTTATAATTTAATTAGCTAGAAACATACATTGTCCATATTAAAATATTCACATATAAGAAAATCAACTTGAGTATTCAAAGATAGTTTGGAGATATCAAATATTGCATGCATCATTTATTGAAGAAATATTAACCGTATAATAATAAGCAATGCACATAATATAATGGACAATTTCTTTCTATTGCCGAGAATATATTTTGTGTGTGAATACTTAATTGTAGTTCTTTTCATTAGGGATTGTGATCAGGAATCTGGAATATTAGTAAAGGAATTATTTCTCTCAGCAATTACATATCTCTCTGTAGAAAAGGGAATTAATATAAATTAAAAGTATTGTTTTATTGAACTGAGGGCTCCACCGTCATTTAAATATGCCATCTCTCTTTCAGGAATATTGATTGTCGCTATTGGCAACAAAAAAAGTATCTCTGGATTTAAGTTTGAAGCAAATTTAAAAATAAATTTAAAGATAAGTTAAATTATTCCACACTCCATTTGTTTTAAAATTTTCTTCCAAAGTTGAACTGCCCTGCAAAACTCTCAAGGTAGCTGCTTTTTGGAGATTTGCAAACATTTGCGATTAACATCCATGTCAAACTAATCATTATCAAGCATTATTATTATGAAGTAGGAAAGAATTATAATTGTCTGCATCTTCAACTCCACTACTTGTTTTACTGCTTCAAATGTATATACAATCAGGTAGGTTACTCAAAGTTGCTTGTCGCATTATTTTAGAAATAAATTGGGCAGCATGAACAAAGCTGGCTCTTATGTTAAGTTTCGTTCCACAATTTTTGTAAATAAATAAAATAATGCGCCTTATAGCAGTCAACAATCTACGAAACGTTTACTTCTTCAAGACTGCAATACTTCCAGACGTTTATATTCCTGCCGACGACAACCATCGATCACATGACGTCAAGAAAGATGTATTCAAATTACAGCTTTGTCCGCAAGGTCATCTGGAAGTACTGGGATCAAACTATGTTCTTTCTACAGGAAGGAGAATCGGCCATGCTCACTGTTCCAAAATTGCACAATAAAAAATTAATATACATTTGAATTCAACCGATTTTTTGGAGCTACTATGAAATAATTAACATAGTTGTCAAGCTCATTTAGAGTACTAAATTCTTTTTAATGATTGATAAATAAACTCCATACAGGTATATACATATTTTATAATTCTTGTAAACACTACAATCACTAATCTAACCAAATTGTGTACCTACAGAAAGTTGAAGTTTTTAATCCGATAACGTGGAACATATATCACAAAGCACGAAATCATTTGTACATTAATCATATATATTAAGCACCGTTTCCGAAAGCCGCCCTCACTTTGAGACGCCCCCAGTATCAAATATATGAACTACAAGAATGAATAGCTTGAAGTAGTTACAAAATCACCCAGTAGGTGTCGCTGTATTTTGGGAGCTATAGCATAGCTATAGTTCAATGCAGGTGCCTGTTCTAAACGCAGGTGCCCGTTCTAAATGCAGGTGCCTGTTCTAAATGCAGGTGCCTGTTCTAAATGCAGGTGCCCGTTCTAAATGCAGGTGCCTGTTCTAAATGCAGGTGCCTGTTCTAAATGCAGGTGCCCGTTGTAAATGCAGGTGCCCGTTGTAAATGCAGGTGCCCGTTATAAATGCAGGTGCCCGTTTTAAATGCAGGTGCCCGTTCTAATTGCAGTTGCCCGTTTTAAATGCAGGTGTCCGTTTTAAATGCAGGTGTCCGTTTTAAATACAGGTGCCCGTTCTAAATGCAGGTGCCCGTTTTAAATGCAGATGCCCGTTCTAAATGCAAGTGCCCGTTCTAAATGCAGGTGCCCGTTCTAAATGCAGGTGTCCGTTTTAAATACAGGTGCCCGTTCTAAATGCAGGTGCCCGTTTTAAATGCAGGTGTCCGTTTTAAATGCAGGTGTCCGTTTTAAATGCAGGTGTCCGTTTTAAATGCAGGTGTCCGTTTTAAATGCAGGTGTCCGTTTTAAATGCAGGTGTCCGTTTTAAATGCAGGTGTCCGTTTTAAATGCAGGTGCCCGTTCTAAATGCAGGTGCCTGTTCTAAATGCAGGTGCCCGTTGTAAATGCAGGTGCCCGTTGTAAATGCAGGTGCCCGTTCTAAATGCAGGTGCCCGTTGTAAATGCAGGTGCCCGTTGTAAATGCAGGTGCCCGTTGTAAATGCAGGTGCCCGTTGTAAATGCAGGTGCCCGTTGTAAATGCAGGTGCCCGTTGTAAATGCAGGTGCCCGTTGTAAATGCAGGTGCCCGTTGTAAATGCAGGTGCCCGTTGTAAATGCAGGTGCCCGTTGTAAATGCAGGTGCCCGTTGTAAATGCAGGTGCCCGTTGTAAATGCAGGTGCCCGTTGTAAATGCAGGTGCCCGTTGTAAATGCAGGTGCCCGTTGTAAATGCAGGTGCCCGTTTTAAATGCAGGTGCCCGTTCTAATTGCAGGTGTCCGTTCTAAATACAGGTGCCCGTTCTAAATGCAGGTGCCCGTTTTAAATGCAGGTACCCGTTTTAAATGCAGGTACCCGTTTTAAATGCAGGTACCCGTTTTAAATGCAGGTACCCGTTTTAAATGCAGGTACCCGTTTTAAATGCAGGTACCCGTTTTAAATGCAGGTACCCGTTTTAAATGCAGGTACCCGTTTTAAATGCAGGTACCCGTTTTAAATGCAGGTACCCGTTTTAAATGCAGGTACCCGTTTTAAATGCAGGTACCCGTTTTAAATGCAGGTGTCCGTTTTAAATGCAGGTGCCCGTTCTAAATGCAGGTGCCCGTTTTAAATGCAGGTGCCCGTTCTAAGTGCAGGTGCCCGTTCTCAAGTTTGCAAACATAGGACGTATGCTGGGAAAAGTTGGAGACTTACTGAAAAGGTTTGATATGCTGGGGAGGAATGATATGCTGGGGAGGAATCATATGCTGGGAATGGGGCATATTTTGAGATGGTGTAAAATGCGTGAAGCAGGGCATTGTATCTATTCTGAGATATGCAGCTGCGGAAACAAATACCGGCATCGAGGGCACACTGAGACATTTATACGTTTAACTCAACAGATTTTCGATTTCCATGTTTGGGAATGATAATTAATAAATTTGCTGAGCGTAGCCAGCTGGCATCCCTAGTATATATATAAGCAATGTTGTTTGTGTCAGTTCGACACCGCATGGTTTGCTGGTGGCCTGTGCGATAGCTTTATTTCAGTAAGGTAGAGTCGTAAGTTAACTTTAAGTAGGTTTGTTGGATAAAAAGTGGAAGAAAATGACGATGATGATTGATTACATGACTTCAATCAACGAAGTGAGGGTCCAATATAGTCGCTATATCAGATCTCGGGCAGCTATAGTTCATTATATAGTAAGACAAGGTTACTGACTAACGTCTTGCTAGGCTTTGTAAAAGAATGTATTCATATCATAATTCAGTAGCAGAATACATTCGCATCCAACATGCTTTTCAGCACGAACAAACAATAAATTGGAAAGTCAATATCTATGTTCAAAATTATTATGTTAGCTTGTGGGACCTTTAGTAATTTGTTTTGATGCCAAAATGGAATACTTATACAATCACGTCAATATTGTCAAAATAATTTACACTATATTAAAAATCAAGTTTATACGTCGAACTTCAGTCTCTACACTCCAAAGTAAATACTGAGTTTCGTGTTCCTATTGACAAATGGTGGAATGTGGAACATAATGAAATGATACGTATAAATAACAGTTGCTTTACAATTGGATGTGTATTAACATTTTACTTTTTCCGGTGTCCGTCGTATGTAGTTCCGGCACTTAATTTTCATCTGTGTAATATATTCATTACAAAAATCAACGTATATATAAATCTGAGATTGTTGTCAAGGTCAACTGGATAATGGCAAACAATCTAACTACAATTTTAACAAAACAAAATACAATTTTGTTTGCGCTTCAATTTCGGGAGCGGCTTTGACGCCAACCATAATTATTTTTGTGCTATTGGTCGTTAGGGAAAATACCGATTCAACTGTTGACTTTTCCGCTGAAGAATTTATGTTGAAAAAGTAGTTCAATAATTTATGTTTCAACAGATACGAGAATATAATTACAAGCTGGAAACTACAATGCTGCCATCATATGCTTACAAATTAATTATATAAATACTCTTATATAAATTTTCATTAAATCTAAATTAGCATTACACAGCCCGTGGGACAAATGTAATTGTTTCCTTATCATTGGAATCTATAAGAAGCAGGTAACCTAATGTGTGCGATTACAATTAACCAATCTTATGCGTATTAATAAGAATCAGTGGTTTTATGGTAGTCACTACTGAGCTACTGGACTTACATAAGTAGATATAAATTATCTAACTACTCCATAAAATCCTAAGCTAATCGATCATTGTTTTACTTAGACACAAGCCGTCATGATCTACTAAAGTGGTTCATCCATAAAGGTATTAAATTTTCGAGATTGGGATTCATGCATAAAACATATATTAAGCTACTTCAAACAAACGCAATAACTTTCTTTTACGTAATTTACATATATATTGATTTATACAACTACGCTTCGTCAAAGTTTGCATTTTCAGTTTCTTTTAACTATTATCGGAAATCGATCAGTAAGATAGCATCAAAAGCCCTCAACATAATCAAGCAAACATACTCCCCCATGAAGTCAGTACACAAAGACCAGAATGGACCGTATTTGATTTTAATAGGCTTAGTCGCCTCTGCTCTCATCCGGCAGATTTTGTTCAGTGTTGTTTTTCCTTTTGAATATCTCGACCGTGTCAGGAGGGTATGTACCGCTACGGCATATATCGCCATTTCCAGACTGGTACAAATCATGGGCAGTCCAATTACATGGCTGGCAGCCAGCAGCATCCAAATCATTAGAAAGCCAATGTACACAGGGAAGGTAATTGTGTCAACAGAACACTTTACGCAAGCCCAGCTTCAGATGACCAGTCCCCAGAATGCAATCGTCATGACTACGTAGACCAAAGTGTGGATAGCATCCTCAGCTCTTCTAATCAATAGAATGCTGCAGTTGTAATAGTATTGAAATCTGGAGAAATTTCTTATCCGTACCAGCATTATGTACACGATCCTCTGGGCCCGATCCAACGCGACGAATGTTGTGCAAGTGATGAAAGCTGCGGACCTTGAAAACTCCGCAAATCCAATGAATATAACAACAAACCTTACCGATATTAACATAAGGATTGTGCTACCGGTTCGGTATCTTGGGTCCGGAAGTGCTTCTTCCAGAAGGAAGTACCAAGGATCCACGTCACACAACACACCTGTGGTGGCAATCATGAGAGGCGCGAGAGCCAGTGCAGGCACTAGAACAAATGGTAGAAGAATGCTTGCCTCAATTCGCCGAGGATTTTGACTTCGCCGACGTTGGTCTGCCGGATACTCTGGTAGAATATACATTAATTGTTAAATAATAACTAATTGTCACCAAAACTTGAGTTAGTAGCCGCCAGTAGCCAAAATTATTGTTTTTACCTTCTTCAATCTGCCGGGTGAGATCGATAAGCCCGTTAATGGATGAGATGACAGCGGTAAGGTTTTTAATGACTACACAACAACTGATAACCATAGCCGAACACATTATACATCCGAGAATTACTACTGCCAAGTTTACGCGTGTGAAAATGTGGCGCGGAAATATATTTCCGAACAAGACTGCCACTGCAAGACCGGAGAAACCTGTCAAACCAGTGCATAAGATGAGTAGTAATACCGCAGGGCACTCTTGGACCGGTCTCTTCACCAGGATTCTGGATTCTTTGCAGTCCCATTGCACTGGATAATATGGCATGTACCAGAACAATCTGTCGCATAGGTGAAATGAAAATTCCTCAAATTTCCCTAGTGCCATGGAGTGATAAAAGCTTATCGGAGAAAGAAAAAATGTTTAGTTTAGATGCTTTCGGATTCAACCTAGCACTAAAATTGTTTTTCGAGAAGGGATAGAACTTTATAAATTTATTACGACGCATCTCAATGCATTAAACATTATGCATTAAAATACAAAATATGACATTGACAGAAAGTTGATGCGCAGTAATTTATATAATTTCTTGTTCTGATACCTATTTACCGATGATATTTTTCTGACAATTTAAGAGTTTTGGATATTGGTATAAGTCATTTGGTTGTAAATCTGGCAATTAATAATTTACATCGTTTGCAATTTCTTGAGATATATTTACTACTGCAGGATTCATAATCGAAATTTCAAGTAATCAATATTTTTTTTTAGATGATGCTTCACTTTACGTGACTGTGCCAGCGCGGAGTGAAGACAGAAGTGAAGTTGGCCATACCAAATAGTAATTCATGCAATTTCTTTCCTGTTGGGATTTAATTATTATATCATTTTTATGTATTATGTATTTCTTTATTTTATTCATATTTAAAACTACCCACATATTTAAAACTACCCACATATTTAAAACTACCCACATATTTAAAACTACCCACATATTTAAAACTACCCACATATTTGAAAGTACCCACTAATTGAAAAGTACCCACTAATTCATAAGTACTCACTAATTTATAAATACCCACTATTTCATGTACGAGAATAGCAATGCACTTCTCTCTCGTTTTCTTTGTTGCAACAAGCAAGTTTAGTTCTTTCTAGAAGCTTGAGCTTGCATTTCGTCATATTATGTATTCTGTGTTCAGCTATAAAACTATGTACCTATCTATGTATTTTCTGTACTAATTTTGTCCGTTATCTTTTATTGCACTCGCGTTCAGCGAAGTGACTTGTACCTTTTGTACTCTTCTCATTATCATTTTTTTTCTGTCACTCTTACTCTCAACTTGTCGAGAAGTAATTCTGTCTAACTTTTTGTGCGAGCAAAGCTCATTAATTATTCTTGCGTTCGTTGAATAAAGTTAATTAAATTCAACTATTATTTGTCCATCGGTAGTTTACGCTGCCTGTTTTTATTTAACACTAATTATCCAACTTTATACTTTTAATTATTATTTTTCGCCGATAGTTTATGCTATCAAAGTGCACGGTCATCATCACCTCCGATCATAGAGTACACGCATTTATTTTGCGACGAGAACACTGAAGACGGTTAGTTTTCCTTAGTTTTCAACATTTCCTTTCACACAATTTCTTATTTATGTTTTCATGTATCAATCCCCATTAACGCGGTAATATACTGATCTGCATGGGGTGCATGGTTCCATCAAATAAATAGTACATGCATCAATATTGAAATATAGTAAACATGATTGATTGTTTTAATTGAATTGGGGAGTAACAAAAATGCCAGGAAAAGCCAAAATGTGAGTTGGATAACGTTAAGGAAAATGCTGGAGCAATTTACTTTCATTTTTCGAAAAAAATAGATTAGCTTTTATGGGCAAGTCTCATCATATTTTTATTCCTTGACATTACGAGCTGTTTTCATTATTCTGATTTAATTTGATCCATCATTAAAAATTTGAAACTATTCATACGAGTTTTTTAAGCCAACGGGAAAATTCCAAATAGAATACAGGACAAAGTTGAGTTGGCAGACTACCTGGGCATGTTTTTCGCACTGGAAACTTATGAAATAAATTGATGTTGTATACCTATCTCCTGCATGAGCAAGCAAATGCAGCTTTAACCCAGGCCGTCAAGTCATTATCCATTGCAGCGCTCCGAAATGACTACAAGGTCTTGCGTTGTTGTGGGATACAACCACAAAGCAGATTTTGTGCATTTTATCTTTGCATTCAAAAACCAGTTGACCTTCACGAATAATACTCATCTGCTCTGCGCATTGCAAAAAATTCCATCAAAGTTGTCATTCTTTCTGAGTAAGCCTCAGCGTGAGCATATATTTATCCAGTGAAGCAGGTGTTCCTGTACAAGTTATAAACATGAATCTGGGCAATGTAGGTATCCCAGATTTGGGGGACTATTCCATTTCATTATCCATTGGCGTGGTGACATTATATTTAATTTATCGTATGTTTGGTTACGATTTCAAACGGCGCAAGTCCAGGTTACCGCCTGGTCCAAATGGTGTACCTTTTCTTGGAAATTTGGTGCAAATGGTGAAGAATCCACATTTACAGTTTTCAAAGTGGGCCAAGCAGTACGGGAAATTGTACACAATTCGTATGGCAAACAGACCCGCAGTTGTGGTTAATGATGCGACCTGGATGAAGGAACTATTTGGGACCATGGCATCCACCGGAAAATTCAAAACGGATACAATAATGCTCCTGTCCCAAGGCTCCAATGGAATTTTGAATACCGAGGGAGCTGTTTGGGCGGAACAGCGACAGTTTTGCATGCGAAACTTGCGACAACTGGGATACGGCAAGAGCAGTTCAATGGAACCCTTGATTCTTCACGAATGTCATGAGCTGTGTGAATGGATTCGAAATACGAGTTGCAACAATACCCGGAATATTGTTGGCCTCACGGATGTTCTGAACCAGTCAACGATAAACGCCTTATGGAATATAATTGCCGGAGACAGATTTAGTGTTAAGGATACCCAGTTTGTGAACATGTTCAATTCCCTCCGGGACTTGGTGCAATATTCAATGAACACTGGTCTGGGATTCTTTCCGTGGTTGAAATACGTGGCCCCAAAACTGTCGGGTTATTTGGATCTTGACAGGGCTTGCAAGGATTCCCATGAATTCATGACAAAAATATTCAAAGAGCACCAAAAGACTTATGTGGCGGGTCAGACTAGAGACTTGATAGATTCGTATATTGAGCACTTGAATAAAATTAATGGAAATGGGGGAGACGTGACGAGTAGCTATTTCGGAAAAGATGGATTTATAAACAGTGTGAGCTCCGTATTAGAGTTGCTTTTGGCGGGTGCGGAAACAACTTCAAGTACGCTGAAATGGGCCGCCGTTTATTTAAGTCATGACCTGGAAGTTCAGAGAAAACTGCAGAACGAAATTGACGAGGTGATTGGTCGAGACAGAGATCCTTCATTGCAGGACAGAGCAAGGTGAAATAAATTCGTTTAAAATTATTTTCTCTAATTTGTGATCTGATGGTGGAGTTTCACAGGAAATTATTTTTTGCATAGGATGCCATACTCTGAAACGGTAATTCTGGAAACCCTTAGAATTTCCTCAATAACAATGTTTGGAGCTCTCATGAGTTACTTGAGGACATTTCCTTCCAAGGATACGAATTGCGGAAGGGTCTGATTTTGTTTGGGAATATCTATCACATCCACCATGATGCCGAGACTTGGGGCGATCCGGAGAAATTTCGGCCAGAAAGGTTTCTTATTGATGAATGACTGAAGGATTACTTGGTTCCGTTTCAAGTTGGGAAAAGGCAATGTTTGGGGGAGCCATTGGCAAGGGATGTGTTGTTTCTCTTTTTAGTGAAATTGTTCCAGCAGTTTGACTTTAGACCTGACTGTAATATTTCAAGGGAGGGTTATTTTAATCCTAATGTTGGAATTTTACTGCTTCCAAAACACTCTGAATTTGTGGTTTCCTCCAGATAGAAAATTTTATATACTTGAAATCGGTTATACTCTAAATGAGAGTACTGATTTATATTTAGTTACATGTACATTAATGTAAATTATTAAATCATGGTGAACATGACGCCAGGCCAACACATCATGTTACAACTTTACTTGCATCATCAATTTTAATTGTCACACGAATAAAAAATCATACATTAAATTCAAATCTTGTCGTATATCCATTTCATATGTGTAAACATATTTTATTTCTGAAGACTTGTATTTCCATACCCATAGGATTCATCCTTTTTCCCAATTTGATACACTCAGACCTCAGCAGTTTGAAAGGGCCGTATAACCTGTAGATTAGGTCTAGGCCATGGAGCGGACAGTTTGGACATGGGTATCATTTTGGAAATGGGCACGTGTGGTAGTGCTGTCGTTTGTTTAATTTTAAATTTAATGAATTTTTGTTTAATACGAAGCAGCGCAATAGGAGCAAAAAATTGCAAAAAGCAAATGTACACATCGTCTTCCCCATTTAATTGGAGAATATATGACCATACACGAATTTATTCCATGATATTCGAATTTTAAGAAAGAAGGAGAATAGGTTGATGTTGATTGTAATATTGAATATGAATATGGTTATTTGAATTAGGTCCATTACGATGCAAAACATAAAGTATTGATTATTTCAGCTACTAAGTAACTTCGTGTGCAAATCGTCATAGGAACGTACTCATTGTTTGGCAATACTGCAAGAAATATTCAGGTAGAGTGTATTGTGAGCTTTCAAAAAAACGAATTGGACAAAGGTTCAGAGGTAATTATTTGTTAAGAATTGGTTTCGAATATATAGTTCCGTATTCCGCGTATTTACTATTCCTCCAAAGTGTGCATTGAACATGAACCGTTAATTACGGCTTAATGTGGTTCAAAGGATATCTATTTCATTCAAACTCGCGTCGCGTGTTGGATGCATACCAGATTGCTTGGTAAATATTTACTGTGTACGAAATGCACAATAGACCAGTCGGACTTCAAAACTTAAATATCTGCATCCAATATATTCGTTTCTCTGCTTCTTAACCTGGATGTGAAACGGTGTTTCGCACCAAGTTATTTGGATCCATACTCATCTCAATCAAAGCTGGAGCTCCGCAAACCGCTGTATTACCTACAAGCGTGGCTATCAGCACATAACTTTGAATGTACAATTTATAAACATACAAAAAGTTATCGCGTGTTACCAAAGCCGATGGAATTATTTTGGAGTATTGATTGCTCAACAAGTTAAGACATAGTGCTCAACCAATCACTAACTACCTACAGGCATTCCCGTCTACAATATTCGTGGTCCTGAGCACACTCACTCTCCTTTTGTATATTCTGTGGAAAGTATGGATGGTTCAAAAGCAATCAGTTTGAACATATTAGTTTCCCAAATCAATTTCTCAAGAGGAAAGTAATTTCCCAAGCTGATACCAACAGTTCACAGACGGGGAAATCCAGAATAATATGTATACCGACATGCACATTTCAACTGTTAACATGAAGCCAGACGTGTCCGTCCAGGCTTCTTCGGAAGGCGAGCCCCGGTTGAATTGGCAGTGGTGCAGCCCCCCTTTGGGAAGTATTCTTGCTGAGTTTTGTCTGGAAACCTCTCTTCATGGATTAAAATATCTTGGTCAGCAGCAACGCCACATCACGGAACGATTGTTCTGGCTCGCGGCTATCCTTTCGTCAGTGTTCACAGCTAGTTATCTCATTTGGACAATGTGGAAGGAATATGACAACATGCCCATCGTCACAGTTCTCGACCCTACAGAGAAGAGACTTGAAGAAATTCCTTTCCCATCCGTAACCGTATGCAATGTGAACAACATTAAGAAGTCGACGTTCAACAATATAATATCGTAAGTGTTATAGTACTTACCGCACATACTGAATATAACTTTTCAATTATGTATATCAATCTTGCAGATCAGCTACATCTATTATTGAAAACCATGGTGGTGGGGCGCTCACTGACAAAAAACATCGGGAGACGTTGGCTACATTTGCGGATATGAAGCACATATGTGATTCCACTTTAGCATTTCTGGACAACTTCTCTGCCGACAACACGAGCCTTGACGAGTATTTCGAGAAAACTAATGATCTAATGAACCAAATGTATAAAAAGTTTGGCTACGTCAGTCCAGCGGAAGCATCCCGTAGTGTAGCACAATCTTGCGAAGAGATGATCTTGTACTGTACGTGGGAAGAGGAGATTCGAAATTGTAGTGAGCTGTTTAAGCGAATTGAAACGGATTATGGTATTTGCTGTACATTCAACTCGGTCCCGCTATCAATGCTCCTCAGATACAAGTGGGTATTTTAAAGTTCGTATGCCCGTCCGATTGCATTTAAACAAATGTCCCTGTTTCTACAAAGCAACGTATGTTTTTTCAGTCACCAAAGCGACACGGATGATGGAAAGGTGTCAGTGAAGGACTACGTTGGTTATGGACAGATTATATTAACAGAGTGGTGGAAACACAGAAAATATCCCTACCGGCAACGGTCTGCAGGGAGATCATCGGGACTTTCCTTCCTCTTGACACCCGACTTGGACGAGTACTATTGTCCGAATACGGATTCCGAGGGATTTATGATGGGCCTCAATATGCCGCGTGACTTTCCTAGAATGCGAAAACACAGCACTGCAATACCTACAGGTTCGGAAGTATTTGTTGCCGTTCAGCCGGAAATTACCGTGACCGAGGACTCGCTCAGAGGTTTTAGCCCGGTAAATAGCAATAGAAACGAACTAAATATATTTGACATTCCAGTTCCAATCTATTTCCCTCTCGCTCTCTTTATTTTAGGAACGGCGTAATTGTTATTACGGATCTGAATTTCATCTGCGTCATTATACAATCTACTCAATTTCAAACTGTCGGAGTGAATGCGTCGCAAGAAATGTTTTGGAGGTCTGCGGATGTGTCCTGTACTTTATGCCACGTGAGTAACAAAAAATGTATTAAATGTTTACTCTATTGCAATTTACATTGATTAACATACACTACATTTGATTTCAGGCGACGCAAATAATACACTATGTAAACCACAAGACTACGATTGTGCGGAAGACGTACAAAGTATGTTTTGGCATTTTAGTTATTCACATAAATCGATCAATACCAGCACTTAATCGGATAAAAATATTACATTTGCAATCTGCATTTTAGAGAATATAAGTAGTACTGGGTTATCAAGTGTTTGTCAGGAGTGTCTGCCGACATGCAACAGAATCCAGTATCAAAAGGATGTTTCCCATCTCCGTCTTCAGAGGGAAAGAGTAACAGCGTTCTTGTCGCAGGGGCGGCACAATAAATCGTACGTGCCTTTCTGCATGGTGAATAGTAAATAATTTAAGATAAACAAGTAATTGATCTCATTTTGTAGGTTGTTACCGCAGGACGTTTCTATTGTACACGTATACGTTCGTACGGATTCCATTTACCCAAAGATGCGGAAACAGATGACCACCATAACTCAACTAATTTGTGAATACAACATTTATTTCTGTTTGTATCTATTGGATGCCATTAGGAGCTAACAAGTTCACCAGGTATTTTTGTGGTACTTTTCAGCAAACGCAGGTGGTCTGCTGGGACTGTTCCTGGGTTTCAGTGTGCTTTCACTTCTGGAAATTTGCTACTACGCATCAATGAGGCTTTGCTGCAATTATTACCTCAACAAAACTACAAGAGATTTTGATGAAAGGAATGATACAAATGGTACTGAAAAGGCAACATCAATCCAACAGAAAATAATACAAGTCTAAGTAAGCAACGCTTTATAAAAAATACTTTTATTTGAGAAATTTCCTTAAATTGTAGACAAGAGTAAATCACAATCAAAGTGTGCGGAAGGAGATGATGGAACCGGTGATGACGTTTTCCAAATAAGAAATCGGCGCAGTACTGGTATGCAGATTACGAACTCTATTGAGGAGAAAATAATCGGAAAAGTTATGACAAATTGTCAACATGCTGGATTTATATACTGAGCAAAACTCATAAATCATTTATGCCGAAGGTCGCTCCGTGAAATGTTTCCAATGCATGGACATATGTATGTATGCAATTATTTATAACGCCTTAACTGTATATGATCATGGAATTGTTGAACTGACGATGACTAAATGTTATATTAACTTCTGTTATATTACACGACTGAGCATTTTATGTTAATTGTAATCTTTTATTTCGTGCACTGAGGAAATAAATCTTGTTACATACATCGATCTCCAACATTAATTTTGTTAGCACTCAATGAACATGTCATAACTTTAATTTGTGGCGTAAATAAAGTGTATACGCTGAAACGGTTAACCTCAGTTCATTGTTGCTTTATAATAAGACCCCAGGTATCATAAGCAAGTTCGTCTATTTCCTGAGACCCCACATCCAGTCGCGTGTCATGCAGCTTATCGAAACCCGGAAATCTTTTCCGATTGCATTTGAGAAACCATGGCATTTTTACAATCGCATCAGCCTCGTCCTTGTTTGTACTCTGAAACGTTTCCAAGTCCTTAATTTTTGGCATGAAATCAGTTGGCACCTCGTTCAGAATTTGGTTTGCTTCTTCCTCTTCATTGTCGCCGAAATGGATTCCAACCTCAACCGCCTTCCTTACAGCATCCAGGCTCGTCTCTGTTCTAGTAATCAATTTGGTCATTTGAAACGGCGGATAGGCATATCTGCTCAAATGCATTCCGCCTACAAGATGGCCATAGCTTCCTCCGCGCCTTCTAGTAGGCACACTTTCCCTCGCAATCCAGTATTTCGTGGCACTTGCCAGGGTCCAGAATGTGGGATCTCCTAACGTTTGGGGATGTCCTTGTACAGGCCAGTCGGAGGCGTATACTGTGTTGATGCCATCATAAGGAAACCAGATTCCAATATCAACAGGGTCGCTGGGCATTACGCAGTGCTTCAAATAATTCACCTGATTTCTATCTGGAACTTCGTCCACATCGCCAAAGCCAAGAATGTCATTCTCGCCGAAGTAATGTGATTTGTTGTTCCACTCTTGAAACATTTCCCAGCGTAGTGTTTCCTGCAAACCTTCTCTTCTCCAGATTCCATCTGCGTCTTTTTCGCGCACTGCGAAAAGGGGTTCGGTCACAACCAGATGGACAACTTTGTGAGAAAACTTGGCAAATCGTTTGTCTTGCCGAAGTCGAGGCCAAATTAGCGGTTTTGAATGGATGAATCTACTGTGCGCTCTTTCACCTTCGACTATGAAGAATTTGTCTACAACGGCGTCCAACTCATTAAAATGAATTTCTAGTGCGTCCACGTCAAAACCAAACTGCCAGAGGATTCCTACTTTTCGATGTGTTTTAATTGGAATGCATGCCTCTGACGACGTATTGATGATTTGTAATGGTGGCGGTTGACAGGAGTCGTTGACTGCAAGTATTGGATTCTTGAGTAAGAATGGGACCAACTTGAGCAGCAGGTCTGTCACGTAGTACTCTATTTCGGCGTAGTTTTTAGAGTCCAAAACAGATTTGAATGGTTCCCATGACATTGACTTCATGGCGTCTGAAAATTTTGTGTGCCGTTCACCTGATCACCAATAATAATTTCAAAACTCTTAATGATAAATTCATAAACCTCAACTAAGTTAATATATAGTAAAAGCAAAGGTCAATATGCAGTTTTTACATACCTCTCAGATTCGTTAGATCATCATTTTGATATTGTTCAAGCAGGACAACATATGAAATCAACACTAAAATCGAAACGCCGATTAGAATGGCAACCTTTTTTCTGTCAGAAATAGCCATTGTTTGAGCCAGCCAAAGAAATGAATTTGCTACTTAATTTAGTGTTTTATTAAAGTTATATTAAAGTTAAACGGCCAGTCAGCTGTTAAAATGGAAAGTAGTATCAGCGCTGCTGGGTTGTCAGAATTTTGAATTTATTCCATATACTGGTGATGTGTGGATACTATTGCTATTCCTGCAGTACAGGCATTGCGGTATTGGAATCGATATATAACACGAACCCAATTAGACGCTTTGGAATTAAAATTTATTGATCGACAGAGCACTCGTGACCAACATCCTAGTACTTTTTCAAAAGTACAAATCGATACCATAAAATATGGGTCATCATATAACAAAGAATAGGTGAGCGTTGCTAATTAATTTTTCGGTATGGAAAATCAGGACGATAATCTGATTAAAACTTGCAGCTTTTGTTAAGGTATACCTTATCTCTTTCAGCCCGGAATGGTATCAGCATTCGTCTGCAGCGTCCTAGATTGATCAAAAGAGGCGCATGGAGATGCGGAAACGCAAGTGCAGTATATTAAATAAAATATTTCCAACCAAAATACGCCTGGGCAAGAACAATGCAGCTTAATTTCTGTAAACAATTGTCTGGTTTAATGCATTTAAATTAACATACTTTGATATCGCATTTTATGCACCAATGCATGTGCAATAATGTTTTAGATGATAAATGTCGTTTTAAAGGCTTCCGGTATTTGAACGTGCAAAAAAATGACAAGAACAAGTGATGCTACATAGATCATAGGAGATGCATGTATTGCCATAATGTTAAAAGTTTTAAAGAGCAGAAAGGAGAAACTTATCTAGGTGGCACACCATGAAATTATGCTATATTTGATCGATTTTTGCGATCCATCGATTTTCATAGCCGTGGGTAATATGTTAACTAGTGTTGAATAATTTATTACTTCATAAGCAAAGTACTTGAAGCATGCATAATATATTCATGTTAGATATTTAATTAGCCGTGTAGAATTCTTGACATTGCTAGTAGATATCATTTACGCTCTTATACTGGAAATGTATGAAGAAACTAAACTGAGACTCTGTATAGCTTTGTATTGCCGATAGTCCTTTGCTCTTATTAAGCGCACAAAGATATTGCATATAAATTTCAATGATAATTCCATTTTTGCTGTTGCATAAATTGCAGATCAATTAATTCCACAAATTTCCATTTTGGTGCTTAATTTCGCAGTTTATGAACACATATCACTTTATTTTAAAATATGTAATACTGCTACTAGATCAAGTAGAAGCATTTATGCTAACGCACGTTATCATATCTTGGTATTCGAGTATCAGCAGTTTAGTAGCGTCCATACTATTAAGACCGAATTAATGACAATACCGATTGGCATTACCAGAAACTTCAACTGATGGATCAGTTTAAGCTTTGGATTTGACTTCTAGTGTGTATCCAGTGAATTTTAAATACTTATGATTTGTACGTATTACATAAAATCTGAAAGTCTGGAGTTTTGGAAATCAATCGAATAAGTTATACTTATTTTGTGTGCCAGACATTTTAATTCTGCATTCTGAGAACTTACTCCTGGCACCAAAATTCTGAAATCTCGTAATTCGTAAAAGTCTAACAATGGCACATATATTACTATTTCTCTATCTACTTTGTGCAATGGTTAAGTCGTCACCAGACGATTATGTGGAATATCCAGGAACTTTTCGCGTTTCAGCTATAAGTTCCTACTCGGATCTGGGAAGCATTCCGTCAAACAAAATTCTCAACCGTTTGCGCAAGATGCTGCCAGCAATTGACCTAAGTGACTATTTCACAGCACTGAATAATCAAGGCTGCTTGTCATTTGTGGACAATTTTATACCAGTAAATTTGCACCCGACAATACAGCCTATTATGCTAAGAAGCTATGTGCGCGGGAAAGCGATGTATACGTACGAGGGAGGCGGAAAAAACGAAACAGAAAGCGGTTTTCTCTGGACGTTACCAAATTTGACGTATACAAATGGACGAACAAGAGATCACGATTGCGACGCCTCCCCTTACCGCACCGCAGTGTATTGGGAAATTGACGATTTTGCACTTGAAGACGACTTCTGTGTTCGGTACAATCTTGCACGGTTTGCAGCTCGCTCGAAACCTTGGAATTGTGTGGCTCACTTATCATTATACTTGCCAATGGTTGCGCCCAAGCACAATTGGATCAGGTCAATTAACAACAAATTCCCCGGACCGTTTTACAACCCGTCCAAATTATATAATTTTCTTTCGTCGACACCATTTATTAACATGTTGGTGTTTGACCACAGTTTTAATGACTACGAGCACTCCAACAAATCACTTCAGGCTACGGCAGAGGCGCAAATTTTTTTCAATACGGTAGCAGCATTAGCTCATATTATCAGTATCGAAACTAAAATTGGAATACCTGGCACACTCGCGCAAATGGAACTGGAGACGATTGAGATAATAGGAGTATATGTGCTATGCGCATGCTTTCACTGCTCCACAAAATTTAGAAGGACTGCAATTACGCTCAATGATATGACTACTTTAGCTTCCGCGGAAAGCAAAATTTTAGATTGCTCAAGTGAGCATCAACGAATTGACTTTCATTACATGTTTGAGGAGGAAGCGGATAGGAAAGGCCTCTACGAAGTAGAAGGTCATATAGCAAAATGCCAGAATTATGTTTCGTCACAGCGCTCCAGAGTTGCAATTCCTTACACTCGAGCAAGCGACAAAATTGCGCATGCTTACGCTTTTGAATGGCTTTCAATATTCAAAAATTACAGCTACGTGCTGAGTAGGAAAGGTTTTAAATATATTTGCATAAACGGGAAAAGTGAAACAATTTCAAATTACAGTGTATTTTGGCGTTCAAAGATTTCCCACGGTCGCGGTATAAGTTTTAGGCCTTCGCTTATGAAAAAAAGTTTTTTAAACTCCGCCTTGATGACCACAATGGACTACGTGCAATCGTTGAGATTTGTAAGTTGTGGTCGCAGAGGAATATCCCACCTAAGATTTGAAGAGCTACGTCTCGCGTTCCAAAGAGAAGTTTGGCTCATGATGGCCATCACGGTTGGATTACTCCCATGTTTATTGTCGACATTAGGAATGACGTCTGGATTAAGTGTTGCTCGATATATGGAGTATGTAGGGATGTTTTTGCGCATTTTATTGGGACTGGATATGTCGCGTATAAAAACCTCCTTTAGAAATAGGTCACTCACATTTATCCTAGGTTCATTTTGCCTCTCGGCAATTGTCTTGAACAACGCGTACAAAGGTGACAATATGTTCCGACTCATAGAACCTAGGGCTGTTCTGCCCTATCAAAATATTTCAGAACTACTTGCAGATAATTTCAAACTATTCGCAAGAGCATTTGCGATAAAAGTGATGCCTCCGAATTCTCGCGTTCACGGCAATTCTCGGCACGTGTACGAGCTGATTGAGGAAAAGTACATGGTTCGTTTGTTCACTACATTTATGTTGATACGTTCCAAACACAACACATTTAGTGACACTGAGAAGTTGCTGCTGCAAAACGTCACCTTAAATTTGGAGATCGTACCAGCAATACAAAAGATTGCGACGTCGCTCAACTATGAGTATCAAGGTATTTACAACGAACAACATATTGCCAAAAATTGGAATTTCATCAAAGCTATTCATCAACACGATGAACGCAATTTGTTTGAAAGTGCGGCGGCATGCAAAAACGTGGCGATCATTTTACCATTTTATATGTGCAAAGAGTGGGCAAGACGGCTTGAAGCGGTGAGATCACAATTTGGTGAACAAATTGATATTGGACTCGAGGAATACTTTCCGGTTGTCCACGAGTTCATGTTTTACGGTATAGTTCCACGTACTTTAATGAAAAGAGCTAAACAATTTGGGACTACACATATATTTGAGTGGTGGCAAGACTTTGTAATGGGCAGTGCTCAATTCAAGAAAAACAAGGAGGGAAGGTTGGAAGCAGCAAAATTGCAAGGAAATGTTTTGGTTATATTTGCTTCCTTTGGTATCGGTTTAGCTTGTGCAATGATGGTTCATTTTGTGGAATTACTCCCAATAATTTTCAGTCATCTGAAACGTAGAACTCTATACTTTGTAATGTATTTTTTGCTATTTGTTAGAACGTTATATAAGAGCATTTTGAATCGTCTTGCATGGCACATGGCTAAAAGAAAAACTGGCGAGTATCCGATACAACTTCAGAGAAAACATAATTCAGAATTAATTTTCCGCAGAGTCAACAATCAGTAGCTGAAAAAAAATTCCGGGAATCATGCATAATAAGTAAACACATAACAATACTGTGAGCACAACATTGCATTTCCGGCTTTGAAACCGGATAGTTCTACTTGTATACTCTATCGGATCGATTTCAAATGATATCACTTTCACGACAAATGCTTTTGTTCCCATTTCTCAAGGAACGGTATACCTTTATCATTCCCATTTCCTGCCCGGATCACGCATTATTCTGTACACTTTCACGAGGATGCAACAATTGCACATAAAATATAATATGCCAATTCTGTTTGTTGTTGGAAGCGGCTTGGTGCGTATTGACTCATAATCCTCAGTTATTCAAAAGCAAGCGCACCACCACTGCCTCCACCGATTTATTATAAGAGGTTAAGTAATTTAAACTAAGTTGTTTTATTTTGCCACATTTCTGGCACATTAATTTCTGCAACTTGTATTTATCTATATAAGCAGAGCCAAAAAATAAATTAACCGGAATTACTGAAAGTGACTAATTTGCGATCAATTTAAATATAACTAACCTGTAAATGACTTTAAATTGTGTACATAATTATCATGCATGGGATTCACCAATGAAAAAAATTTCCCCACTCCCTGGCGTTTTGTGTCGACGTATTTTTGTGACGTTAAGCTTATGGAAGGAATTTAATTGTTCCATACGGTCCTATTGTGGTAACATTTTTGAGCTTTTAGTGCATGGAAAATAACCGCGTATTGTCTAGATATATGATTCCGGTGCAATTTTTATTTGACAGTCGCTGGAACTGATAACTCTGTCATGTACACGAGTTCCGGCATTCCAGTTTGATAATTCTGTAGTACCTATTGCATAAATTATTACTCGGTATTATCCCAATTTGGCGCCATTTAATTTTAATTCCCATTTTTAATTTTCAATCTTGGAATATTCACGACTATAATTTTCCTGATTTTAAATTCCCCTACTTTAGTTTATATTTTGCTATTGCTATTAATATTTTAAACAGCAGCAGCAGGGATGACGAAATCCATATGATGATTACCAATAAATAGACAATTCTGGAAAAAAATGATGTTAATGGGAGGATTTTGTCATTGACGGACAATTTATATACCAATACAAAATATAACATTACGACAAAATTGCAAAGATTTTTAGCTTATTTCACGCTACCTTTTCATGTAAGGGCGAGGAATATAGCAATTCGGCTTTTTCTTGCTCTTTGTCATGCTGTCAGTGTGCTATTTTGTTCTATGGGTACCCTTTCTTCGCGAATTTTACTGGGCCCACGTTACAATTGCCGGATAAAAAACAATGAAATATTTATTGGGACATATGGGAATATGGAACATTGTAAGCATGATACAGTAAGAGCTACCGTGCATGTGAGTGCAGTGTATTCATAAACAAAACAACAACAGAGTGCAAAAAAATGTTATCCGTTTTCACTTTCAATTAAAAAGTACAGGATTATTACTTTTCAGTGAAATTGCTCCACTATTGGATCCTCAAAATTGCGTAACCATTTTGTGCTGCTTGCTTATTTGAAACACATTGTCGTCCCATCTATTTTGTTGGTCAGTCCAGTTTGTATATCCGGTTGGCGTACATATTCCTTCATATAATTTTGCACCAGATGGACATTTTTAGAACATTCTTTTATAATATGACATGCATAATAAGGTTCGATTCATCAATCAATATGGTGTTCTAATTACCAGCTGTATCATTTCTTTCATTCAGCTTTCTGATTGTTGTGCTCCGATAATAGTTACAACATAGCCGCATGGATCCGTAATAGCAGATTTCCAGAAGGGAAAGCACACTGAATCCCAGGAAAAGTCCCAGCAGACCTCCCGCGTTTGCTAGACGTGAATCAAGACACTGTTAACATTTAATCTCCTACATAATCGCTTATAATGTAAATCCTTACAGATTAGTTGAGTTATAGTAATCATCGGTTTCCGCAATTTGGGGTAAAGAGAATCAGAGCTGACGTACACATGTATAATGGAAACATCCTTTGCATTTAACCTGCGGCGTGGAAACAGCAACTTAATATGTCGGTACTAATATGCTGAATTTTACGAATGTTAATACAATTGACTCTACGTTTTATTCTGCCGCCCAATCAAGAATTCCGTCACTCTTTTCTTCTGAAGACGCAGGTGGGACACTTCTTTGTGGTAGTCGATTCTGTGGCATAACGGCAGGCACTCGTTACACATCGTTGATAGCCCAACCTTGCTTATGTTTTCTAAAACAGAAACGTTCCAACGTATTTAACGTTTTCCACTTGTCCGTGAAAATGTTGATCCATTCATATATAAAATGGCCAACTTACTTTGAACATCTTCTGCGCATTTGTAGTCTTTCGGTTTACACAATGTATGGTTTTGGCTACCTGAAATGAAATGCGACTCTTATTAATAATCAGAATAAAAACTACATAAACTATTACTACTACTAACTACAAAAGATATGAATGTTCCGTTGCTCACGAGGCATGTAGTATAGGACGCAACGGCAAACTTTCAGCACATTCCTTGCGATGCATTCGCCTCGGCAGTTCGAAATCGAGTAAAGCTTGTAATGGCGCAGACGGAACTCTGGTACGTAGTAACAATTGCGCCGTTCCTAACAACATATTGGAAAGGAAGTACAAACGGTGGTATAAGTTAAAATACATGTCGAATATGGTCGCTTTTTACCTTGTGGAAACCTCTCAGCATTTCATCTGACATGGTAAGTTCTGGCTGCACAGCAACAAACATTTCTGAGCCCGTAGGGATCGCAGTGCTATGTTTTCGCATTCTGGGAAAGTCCAGCGGCATGTTTAGGCCAATCATAAATCCTTCGGAGTCCGTATTCGGACAATAATACTCGTCCAAATCAGGTGTTACTAGAAATGAGAGTCCCGAAGTCCTTCCTGCAGATCGTTGTCGGTACGGATACTTTCTGTTTTTCCACCGCTTATCTAAAATGATATTCGCAGATCCCGTATAATCTTCTTTCAAATCAGCTGCGCTATCTGGTCCATGTGGGCTGTAAATATAGAATGTATTCAAGCATAGATGCATTGTTATATTTATAGTTATTCTTAGCCGTATGAAGTACTACGACAAGGAATTGTTTAGAATGCCCACTTGTATCTCAGAAGACCAGATAGCCGAACGGTGTTAAATGTGCAGCAGATCCCATAGTCCGTTTCGATCGGCTTGAAAAGCTCACTACAATTTCGAATCTCTTCTTGCCATGTACAATACAAAATCATCTCGTCGCAGGATTGCGACACTTTGCGAAGAGTCTCTTTGGGACTGACGTAGCCAATCTTGGAATCCATCTGGCTCATTAAGTCATTAGTTTGGTCGTAATATTCGTCAAGGCTCGTGTTGGCAACAAAGTTATCCAGAAATGCAAACGCGGAATCACATATGTGCTTCATATCGACGAATGTCGCCAGGGTCTCCCTGTATTTTTTATCAGTGACTGCTTCCCCTTGATGCTTTTCTATGATCGATGCTGTGGATCTGCCATAAAATGTATATCGTTAAATTTCAAAGCTGTTATGGTTTTAAAATTATGTACCTAATACTTACGATATTATATTTTTGAAGGACGACTTCTGAATGTTGTTCACGTTGCATATGGTCACGGATGGAAATGGAATCTCGTCCAATCTCTTCTCGGTCGGATCGAGAACTGTGACGATGGGCATATCGTCGTATTCTTTCCACATTGTCCATATTAGATATCCGGCGCCGAAAACAGAAGCTAGGAAAGCAGCAAGCCACATAAGTCGTTCAGCAAGATGACGGTGTTGCTGTCCAAGATATTTTAAGCCGTGAAGAGATGAGTCCAAACAAAACTCGGCGAGGATGCTTCCCAGAGGTGGATTGCACCATTGCCAACTTAGCTGGTGCTCACCCTCAGAATATGAGGATGCGGACATGAGTGGCTTTATTATGGTAATTTTACTGAAACCTCTTGACTTCAAGACGCGGGGACGCCAAGTTAAAAGTTTATTGGTACACTAAACGTGACGTGTACTTACCTTTAATATTTGCAACATACTTAGGCAGGATGGTAAATTCAAGTGAAACATAAGTAAACTATTTTTTCAGTCATTTTGGAAAAACATTTTGAAGGATGTATTACCTATGTTGTATGTTTGCAGTCCTCATTCCTATGGAATACTGACAATGCGCTCTAGAAAATATATTTCACTGATTACAATAAACACGCGTCCAGGACAATTCTCATGCAATGTTCCGTAGCTATTGAATTAATCGATATATTGGGGTTCATTTCATTACAATAGTCACAATTGTTCACGTTGCATACTAGCAATTGAAAACTTTCTTTTGACAACATGTTTTAGACGCCAGCATGTGCTAAATGTTTCGTGAATAATATCAATGAAATGTAATTACTATTTGGTATTGTACGACGGGAAATATTGTGTACAAAATATGATAGCCCACTTTCTGTCTTGTTGCATGCATAAGCATTGTAAATTTTTAATCATTTCGATGCAATGGTATGATGAGGGAAACCAAGTCGCGTTGTTTGCCTTTCAGGGGTATATCTAATATACCTTACGTAGCTTTCTCACATCCGGAGCGCGAGAAATAATTTGTAAAGTTAATTGTATTTTATGTTTCTGTATTGGAATTGTTTTTGTAAATATTGTTATTGGTTGCTGAGTGCGATTCGCATCAGTCGGAATTACACTTATCGTAATGTCATTATTTATCCCTTTTATGAAAATTGTAATTATTTGTATTAATGATTAAGCTACCCATAATAGATTTGATTTTTAAGTAATGTGACATTGTTACATAATATGTAGTTAAAGAAAAAGAAAAATATATTTTTTTAAATCTGATCTTTACGTATATACATTTTTGATTATTTGACTTTCAAATAGAGTTGAATTTATTAAAAAGAAGGTGGCCTGGTAAGTGAATGGTTTTAATTATATCAAGTGTAAAAATTTAAAGGGAATGAACTATTTAAATATGATACAACGGTATTCGTGTAGCCATTAGACGCATCTTCCGTCGAAAGCAAATAAAATTGTGTCAATTTAACTGAAACAAATTCCATTAATTAATATCGCTTCATACAGTGCAGTTTAACTTTACATTGCAAACGTGCAGTGATCATAGCAAACGTCGTCGCAATTACGTAATTCATGAAATGAATCCTCAAATGTATAATTCCAGGCAGGTCATAGTTTTCGAAAAAAATATATTTGAGTAACCAATATTCTGTTAAGGAGCACCGTAATATAGTATTCAACAAAGTACGACAAGTATGGAAATGATGCATTTTAATTCTTACACCTTTGCATTTCTGGCTGTCTATCATAGATGAATGCATTCTATGAGAATTAGTACACAAATTGACTATAACCAACTTCACTGTAAGCATCGTTGTTGCGTGTAAACAATCGTCTCGTACAGAACTGCCTGATTAATGTGAATAATTAGATCCATGGTGGCGTTTCCATTTTGATTACCCCTTGTTATTTTATTTCCTCACATTGGTTTTAAATATGTCCATATATGAACATAGACAAAGGTTGGCGCTTATAACAGTGCTTCACAGCAAGGGAAAGATTGCAGGAACTTTCTTTGAGTAGGCGTTTAATTTGTACTCTAGGTGGCAATAAATGAAATACCTTGTTCTTACCTGGTAACCTTTTTAAAATTGAAATTATTAATTCTTGTTATTCTGGCATGCTAATATAGCTCAGTACATGAACCGACTTTATATTTTATTTGTAATTCAT
The DNA here is from genome assembly GCA_004115045.4 of Sinella curviseta. NCBI lineage: Eukaryota > Metazoa > Arthropoda > Collembola > Entomobryomorpha > Entomobryidae > Sinella > Sinella curviseta. The sequence continues at coordinate 26,250,469 of CM023201.3, read as the reverse complement.
AGCATATGTTTAGAATAAAGGTTAAGGTGAGCAATTAATCTGGACAGACATTGAAATGACAAAATGTCACCGTCCTGTTAATTTTCAGCATATACGCTGCCCACGTAAAACATTTAGTAATTACCCCAAATCGTAAGTCTATGCAGTAAATTAAATAAATTGATGACCATTGTATTTTCCAGTTTCTGTCTACTTCAAACTGTTGGTCTCTGCCCCTCTCTACTGATCGTTTCATAAGATAATACTGATTAAAATATTTTCACTACTTTCTCAGCAACAGAATATCTACTATTCTGTTAAGGCAAAACATTTGGAACACCAAAGGGGTTGTCCGCTCAATGAAATTGCTGAATCCGAACGAAATCCGTGAAGGGGGACAAGAGGCTAAGAATTTATCGACGAGCCGCCATTGTCGCAAGCCACCAGAATCTCGGTAATCCTTCACACACCTATGCAACTTTTGGACAGACTTGAGCGACTCGTCGTGGAAATTGCCAGCAAATCCGTAAATGATTACGATACATAACGTAGCTTGAACTACACATGCTCCACCAAAAATGCGAATTGACATTGGGATTTCATCAGACTTTCCAAGCTGGAGCACAACTCCAACCACTTGTGCAATTCCATTTGCTAACATAAACATGAATAGTACGGTTTGCATACACTGATTGAAAAGCTTAACGGTGATTTGCAGGGACCGAAAGCCGGTAACTTCGTGTTGAAAATTAGTCTCAATTTTATGCAAACTTCGGGAGTTGAAGAGTCGCTGAAACCGCCTAAAACAGCAAACCAATTAATACATGAAATAATTACTCCTCCTCTTTTACGTCACATACATATATGGGTCCCCTTAACCACAATATGCGCACATTACCTTAGCATGACGTGTTGACTGAAGGTGAGTCCTAATGCACCCACGGAAATTTCCGCAACCAAACAGTAGCCCTGTACGGTACTTATTGCCCAGACATATGTATTGGTAATGAATACCAAAATGTAAATCATTACACTATCCACGTCTGCAGCAAACTCCCAGCCAAATATTGACAGGACGTTTGTGGGTAGCTGCGGTTTCAGCACGCTAACAAGTCCCATCGTGATAGGAAACACCCACTTGCCCAGGTAATGCGTAAGGATGCATACAATTCGGGCCAGTGTTGCGATATTTGATGGTGCCATTGTAACGTCTAAAAATTGAAATAAAATCAAATAAATCATTCTTTGAGGTTTAAAAATAGCATCCCGGCCTATGCGTAATACGGTATTATATTACCTTTAGCATATTTCAGTTCCAGCAGAACGGCAGCGTTAATAAATTCGGTATATTCAGTGGGATGCATGCCTCGTATCCGATACCTTTCGCCACAGGTAAAAGTGGCGACTATCATGAGAATCCGCAACGTAGAACCAGCAGTCTGGGAATTGCTTTTTGTTCCCGTCTGGGAATTCCCACATGTTGTGGCAAGAAGGCGGCATACGAGAACGCCAGCAATTGCAAAGAGTAGGTAACCTCTAGCTAGGAATCCAAATCGTTGCCATTTGCTTTTGTTTACACGCAGCCGTCGACTGGCGGTGTTATATTGGAATAAGTAGCCTGCGGTCTTGCGATGTGAGCTATTTGCATCAACAAGCGAGTTCAACAGATTTTGAGACAGCAGCATAGTTTTACCAAATACTGTGCAGCGTTGTATGTTTGGTGCAGGCATACAATTTAAGAGAGACTGAGCAATTGTCTCAACTTTATAAAAATGAAGACTGAATCTTTTCCAAATACAACTGGACTACGGCGTGACTACAGTAGTGTACGTGGGTTGAATGCTTCGATATACTTTTTATACTGCTGTACAATCAAGTTTCATTTGCCGTTCACAACCACTTCAATCACATGGACTTGTCTCCACTGTCGCTTACGTGGGTGGATATTCTTTCCACATGCCTACTCTTATCACTCCTTATCAGAATATTACTAATTTTCAAAACTTGTTTTGCCACGTGGATACACACGACTGTCCACCCCTGTCTAGAAATGTGTAACCTTTGTGGTTTTATTTAAAACTAGTACATGACAATTATTGGCAATATCATCCAGTACATGCTCGCGGCAACAATCATACCAAAGCCGTTTAGATAGCAACGATAGAATAACTTCATGTTTTCCAAATAACGACAGCTCTAATTAAGGTGTCAGCCAAATCACTAAAGAAATGACAGTCACTCATTCCTTCTGGTAAGTGTTTGTAATGTCAGGGTCTCTGTTGGGTTGGACCACTTGTAGATGAGTGTAGTAATAGTACTGTTGAAGATATTACGTTGAATAGTATAATTAGTTTTAAGAGGAGGATTAATTAAATCAGATATGAATTCAAAATTCTCGTTTCCATCATTGTTCGAAGCAGCCAATCGAGTTTCGTTAATATCTAATTAATTATTTAATGATTTAATGACGCAGGTTTGCTCTCAACGAGTGCCCTTTGTTTGCCGGAATGATTGTATACACGTATTTATGACCCTGATAACCAGAGAACATAATATTATTACTGCGACAATTGCAAGAGGATAACACCAGTTTCTTTTGGAGCAGCCATACTATTATTAGTACTGAAATCATGTAATAAGTTAATGAAGCTTGATTTGAATTTGAATCTACGTCGCAAAAATAATGTTCACATCGCGTCCAGTAAATTCTAAAACAACTAGTTCTGTCAGTTAATGCTGCTTACGACGCCGAATGGTCAAGGTTCATTGAATAACCCAGCTATAGTTGTTTGATCACTAGAACAGACAGGTACTTCACAGTCTTTAATTAGAGTAGTGATACAATTTTTTTTTAAATGTTGTACAGCGGAAAACCAACTGAGGACATAGCCACTCAAGCAAGACAACATAAGCGATTTGAACACTTTAATAACTCTTGGGTTTGAATTATAAACTTGTTGGGGGAAGACAGAAACTGTTATTGATATGTAGTTGACATATCAATAACAAGCATATAATATGTTCCGCCCTTAATCACAAATAATTTGGAGTACGGTAACTGATGTTGACAAATACGTATGTTGAGAGCGGCTTACGTGGGTTTATTGCAAAATAAATTGAGAAATACATAGCATTTAATCGACCAACAATCTAGTCAACGTATTTCTCCAACAAAATCATTTTTACGTGGTGCTTACGACGTTTGCTACTATTGCGTTCATTCCAGTAATGTCAGCTACTATTCAAGTATCTATTTAGTTAAAGAATGATCAATCTCTTATTACACTTGTCGCTCCTGATCTAAATTTTCTCGTATATCTTATCTGATATTGAAAAAAAATTCCAATATAAATGGTAACAACAAATATTGCAAGGGTAAATTTTTACAAAAGAGGCAGTTCTGCAATTTATTATTTAATACGAAACTTAAATTACAGTGACGTGGACAGTTATTTGAGGAGTGTTATGTAATTTATATCCTAAATATTGTACGATGGGTATTGAAATTGAACTGCACAGACCATGTTGGGATATTGAAAATGGAAAATCTTGGAAGAAAAATTCATGATTAGTGTTTGATGCAAGAATGCGTTACGCCAAAACCGTCATCATATTATGACATGTGTATAATGATGTTCGTTTCCACGGCGACTTTTTATCAATGCAATATATTGAGAACAGAATAGTGTTCATTTTTTGCATCAAGTTTATATCCAGCGTCGCAAGAAATTGTGCAGGCCATCATATTCTTTATCAGATATTCTTTATAATATCAGATAGGTTGCTGTCCTTTTCACTTGCTCAGCTGGGGTTGTTAATTTCGAGAAGTTGAGTAGAAAATGTATTATTTATCGTTTTAATGTTTGATCTGTCACTGAAAATGTTGTTTTATAGACAGCAGTAATTAACGTTGAAAGTCGATCGGGAAAAGCATTTGCAGTTATTGCATTATGTTAATAGCAACAAAGGTCTTGGGTTTCATTTTTACTATAAAAGCATTACGTATGAGAAAGTAATTGATATGCAGTGGTATATTAACCTATTTATATTTCCAACTGATGTCTGGTTCGAAGATATCTCCTTCTAACCAGATTGAAAATTGCTGAAAAATCTTTCATTTTAACCGTCTGATGATTTTTGGCCGAAAAACCTGCGCTAGTATACATTAATTTCGACAATTTCCTCCAGTATTCTGATATCGACAATCTTCTCCAAATCGATCCTGCATGTAATTTACTTTAACAAATTGCAACTGAAAAAAATATTTAACCAGTAATACAATAAAAGATTAATATAATAATTATCTCTTCGGTGAAATGCATGTAGGGTTATAAACCCGTAAAACTAATTTGTGTTCATACTTACTTGCATGTTAACTAGTCAGCAATTAATTTCCGCTACGGATGGCAAGCTGATATGTAAGCTCAATCAGCTTCATACATTTCTCAGCTACTGTAAAAAAAATTTCAAGCCGTCTGCCAAATGTAATCAATATAATAATGGCATTCGGAATAATTTGGTTGTCCATTTCCTCTTTCCACCAAGTATGCAGATGATGCTTGGATTGGCTTTCTGATTCTATCGAATGCAGTCGAAAATTTCGATTTGTTCGAGCAAAATTCTTTACCGATTACTAGAAAATTGTGGTTTGTTCAGACTTGCCATCGGTTAGGAATCGCCAACGTGCATCTTCGGGCTATACATCCAACAAGATAGATCAAGCGTCAAAATCCATAGAATAAATTAAACTAGGGTCAGTTTCTTAGTCAATCCATAAAGATGTGTACACGGGCATTTGCTACGTTTGCCATTCTAGGTTGTGCCTATTTTATAAGGCGCGCTGAAGGCAATGGACAGAAGAAAACTCCAAGCTTCAGCATAACTCCAATCGACGAATATCCCGTTGAACAATTCACCTATAAACCCATGAAGTCTACACTCTCTCGCATAAAAAGTGCCCTCATTGAACCACCTTCAATCCGAAACAATTTTGTTCCTATATCTCATATCCTAAATGTATTCCAGATGACAAACTGCCACATTCTCATTGACAATTTTCAAAATTTGAACATTGATTCATCTCACACTCCTTCACTTCATCGATGGACGAGTGTGGCCGTATTCAAGAACGAAAACGCAAATTATCATTGGAACAAGTATCACATTATCTGGGTTCCATCATCCTTGCGACATTTCAATAGCAGCATGATGGATTCAAACGACAAAGAAAACATTACATGCAACTTATCCAAGTATTTCAATGGGGTTCGTGTGTATAAAAGAGTCCAATTATTTGACTTGTGCATTCGTCTGCAATTGTTTGATTACGCTCTGAAAACAAAACCTTGGAATTGTCAAATTCATATTTCGATACAAATCCCTTCCGTATTAATGCAACTAATGGCGTATCCATTTACTTTTATTTATGACATTTCTCAAGTGATTTATAGGTCGGCACTTGGACTAGAACCTCCAACTGTGCCCAAATTGCTCATCTTTGTCAACAACGATTCAATTCAAATGAACAAGCGTAACTTTGAAGTTTTCAGGGGACATTTGCGTCCTCGGGGGTATGGATATGGTCATTCGGATGGTTGGACAGTGGTGACATCAATATCCCTTATCGAGAAAAATCAAAAGGTTGTCCTGGGCACCGCTATAATACACACATATTACTTTGAAAGCTTTGAAACAACGAATTCAGATTATGTATCCCTGGAGGATGTCTCCTATTTGAAAGATGTTTTCAGTTTGACTCCGGCCGAAAACGAGGCACATTGGAAAATTCATGTTCCGCAGGCGTCACGGAATGACATTTTGAGCTTTGCACTAGAGATGGACAATTGTGAACAACGCCGAACAAAATATTCTTTGGAAACGCGACTGCAAAACCCACACCAAGTAGTTGCGTCTAGCGTCGCGTCATTGCTGTATGAGATTATTTCAAATGGCACAATCTATGTAACTGGTTCGGATTGTGGTTTCAAGGAATCAAATCCAAACCGGATGTATTTTATAAACGATCAATGGATGCAAACCTTTGTACATGGCCATCATAATGCCATAGCCCATCGCTTGTCGTACAGGGAAAAGATGTACAAGTTGGCTTTCGTCAGCTGCGGCGGGGGCAAAGGAAAACGCTCGTATGGTTTTACAGATTTAGCATCTATTTACGAGACAGCTGTCTGGTCGTGTATTCTGCTAACTACTGTAGTATTGATGGTAGCAGTCAAACGAATTGCCTCCAGTTTTTCCAACAGTAGAAGCATACTCGACAATCTGGTGCACAATATAAAACTTTTGCTTGAGCAGAGTGGTCCATTTCCAGATATATTTGAAAGAAATAAGCACCTCAGACCTATTATCGCGGGAGCTCTACTGGCCGGCATTGTAATCACAAATTGTCTGAAGAGCAGCAACATTGAAAAGATGATTACGCCAAGATATGTCCTCCCATATACAAAACTCTCAGAGCTTTCCAATGACAAATTTACAGTTTTCTCTCGGCCCCGATATGTATCCCTTCTACCTACTCGCTGTCATTTTAATTCGTCAGAGTCGTTAGATGCTTGGACACGAGAAATATCCCAAAATCCTCAGAATACTCAGCATAGATTTAAAGACCCTGACTTGTCAATTTTGGTGTGGTCGGAGGTGGAACATGAGTCATATTTTATGAAAAGAAACGGAGCCAAGATTAATGAGACCTCAAACTTCAAAAATCATTCTTCTCTGCATCCGGAAAGCATAAACATATTTATTCGTGAATTGCGGAGCCGAGGTGTGGAATGGGCAAGTTGGACCATCGAAAATTATATAGAAATAGAAAAGAAGATGCAGGATGTGCTAATTAAGTCACTGGAGAGAGTTTTGTGGGATCACCTTGATTCGTGCAACAAATCCGCACTGATGCTTCCTGCACAAATGGCTAATCAATATGCTGCAAAGCTTTACAAGGACCACCGCAATTTCTCAATATTTGTAGGAACGGAAAACTATGCAAACATGTCAGTTACGTTCCGGCTGGCTGGAAATATTCATCTAAACGTTTTAAAGAGAATGCAAGCTGTTATATTTTCAGGAATTTGGAATTGGATGATAGCAATTGGAAGCGAGATGAACAAGTTTAGTCCAGTTTTAAAGGACACCAGCTTAAAGCGACCCAATATGCAAGGGAATTTATCGGTCATATTTTTCCTTTTACTTTATGGCAATCTAATTGGGTGTTTGTGCTTTACAGCTGAATGCTACTTTGTGATTTATCGCAGCCTTGTTACGTTATGTACGCAAGTATTAGTATGCTTAAAATATGCCTACCGATTTGGTGCCAACAGTTGTGTCAACTTGTTTAGTGGGACTATCGTAAAACGAATGAAACCACGCACTTGAAATCTTGAATGAAATTGTAGTTTAAAAAATATAATGTTAACTCGGCCGCCGTCAACAGTTTTCCGTCGTGCATGTGTAATTAAAAGGCTATAAACACTTAATTACCGGTGGCCATAGTCGGTGGGTTTCTTTATGCAAATAATGATAATGAAGCTTTACCCATAATAAAATGCAAGCAACCCAACAGGAATCAATCTCCGCAAAATAATCATGCGGCTACGTAGAAGTGATAATTTATCTTTATATACTTTCATTGAATTTAATAACATCAATCTGTCTACACATGGTTAATGAATTTTATGGCATGTGCCGTACTAACTCATGTATAAAACAATAAATACATTCCTCTGAGTGAGTCACTAATCCCGCATTAATTTCAGTGACAAAGAACCCCAGCTCGTTTAAAACGATTAAAACTTGAATTCGCCATTTACTGAATAAGTGATAACCTATTATATCCAATATATTAGTTAATCATACATCTCACGCCAGCTCTATGTATAACTACGTCATCACCAACTCGAGATTTGCTCTCGTCAGTCAATGTAAAAGCAATTAAGTTTGTTTTGCTGTCACACAGTATCATATTTCTGTACCTAGTGTATTGAGATAAAATGACATCATTTTTGCAAGCATCGCATCAGCATTACGATGCAGTGCATACAAGTTTTTCATTTTTTGGCAAGGCACAAGTAGCAGAATTGCTATCATGCGTACAAAATACTTGTGACACAATTTCAATAAATCAGTTTGAAATTTTGAAACTCTTTAAAAACAATCTACTTGCCATTAAAGTTGAAGTGGATACGTGTTTAAATAAATTAGTTGCCCGTGAAGCGCAGTTAAAAAACTCAAATGTGGGACGGCGTGAAAACAAAAGCAGCACTTGTAACGAACAACTAGCCGGGTATAAATCAAACAGCGAAAATAACATTGTTATTCATGGTTTGAAACAGTTGAAGGGCGTGGACAGTTACCAAGCTCTTAAAATTGTTAATAGTTTCTTTGAGACGGCTTTAGGAGCCAGTGTACATGCAAAAAAAGTGCACGTGTTAAAAAGGCCAGCGCATTCAGTCGCTATAGTGACGTTATCTAACTGGCGTGAAAGACGCACAATTTTTAGAAACTGTCACAAGCTAAAAGCGTTTGGTGAAAAAGTTTCAATCACTGATGATGTGCCAACCGAGAATAGCAAAAATAGTATCGAAGTTGGTTCAAGTCTTGATGGGTCACCAGGCCATGTCAATCAACCATGTATAGAACCGGATGAAGGACAACCTGTTGGGTCAGGAAAAACATCACTCACGGACGAAACGCAAGTCAAACCGGTTACGGAAATGGTGGAACCTGTGGATGGCATTCGCTTTCGAGAAACTGAAGATAAAATTGATAATATCTGGCAAATTGGGAACACGTACGGCTTTGGAGAGGACAAAATGGACCTACTGATGGACCTAATTTTACGGGAAAATGAAGAAAAGCTTAAGACGCATTCATGTACTTGCGGGGAATATATGCTGCTGGACTGGAAACGCCTCCCTGAAAAATTCGGCCAAAAACTTCCTAATAAATTCGTGAAGAAGTTGAAAGCAACGATGAAGGATGTAATCAAATCTTGGAATGAGAGTCGGGATATGAATGAAATGTGTTACTGTAAGCAGATTCTATATCTAAATTCACCATAAAAGCAAAGTCATTTCATTTCTAATTGTTAATCGCGCACAACTTGGAATGCTATATAATATTAAGCTTACTTAAGTTTAACATGCATCAAAGTAAAAGTGAACGTTGAATCGTAATATATAATGAATTAAAGCTTCAGTTGTTTTATAAATTTGCTGACTGTGCAAAATAAAAACAAGTAGCAACTTGTAATGTAGTCACAGAATGTGCTGTCATCGAATAATATTGTCAAAAGTGTTAATGAGCATTCACCACGACTGTTTATATACCTACGTAACAAAATATATTATGCATTTCATTGATGTATAAGTTTACGTTATTATATAAGTCATTAGCTACCATCATAAGCTGTCAAAAGATTGTGATTAGCAAATCAGTCATTGGAGTTAAAAAATTGTCATTGTTATCATTTGCCACGAGTTATAATAATTTATAAATTTCAACAATCTATAAATGTTAATAACGTTAATAATTCCAGCACCTGGAGAAAATTTGTAATTACTAATTTAATATAGACGGAACTCACTGAATGTATTGCTATGTGATTATTATGATCTAGTTAAATAGAAGAACTATGATGACCTTGTAATTTTGCCTTTTAGCTCTATGGGCGAAGCCCTTTACGAGCAAGTTTCTTTTGATAATAAAAAAAAATAAAATAAAAACTACGTCATCACATTTTATTTGACTTTACTTAATTGCTACTCAAGTGTGCTAACAATTGACCATTGATAGTAAGTTGATTGCATATAAAGAATGACACGTGCTGGTCTCGATTACACCAGATTCTTCGCATATTTAGTCACATATAATTCCGAAAAAATGTTGATAAAATACGGGCAGTGTTTGGTACGTTGTGGCACTGACCATTTGCGTCATAAAGTAAATCCTTGCAAGTATAGCATCATTACAGACGACTTGTGGATAACGTCTAAACTAATATTACCGTAGAGTTAACATTTCATTGTTTCTAAAGAGTTTTATGATATCGGAAACTTCATACAAACGAACGCTATTAATTGTGATGTATAATATGTATGATAAGTATGCATATTTTTCAAGAGATTTGTGTAAATGATAGCGCTTAATTTAAGGACACCGATTCCGTCGCACCACTTCATTTACAAAATATGTACAAATTTTGGTATAAATACCAAAAAACCTGATGCAATTTCATCACATCTCCGCTGTATATGTTCTGATAAGCTGCAAACTAAATTGAAAGCAATCCTAACAAAATGAGAAGTGCTTTTGTCATTTGTTTCTTGGTGGCCATTTCTGCCTGCTTGGCGGTGCAAGTTCCGACATTGATAAAGCGATCAGGTTAGAAAATTGTTTCCTCCAATAACATGTATACCTTGTGCAAGTAAAAACCAATGTTCTATTTCAGGTGGAAGCATATATCAAATTAAATTTGTGGCTGCGGCTGATGGCAAGTCGTACTTTGCGGAATTCTCCCCTTTTAGGGTAAGCTTAAATGTGATTGGGATATGAACGTAGTGAGAAAAACTTACAACTACACCTTATACATTTTTATACACTTTCCGTTCATTATATCAATACAATTTAAATTAGACTTGGACTCAGGCATCTGAATACTGTCAACTATTTGGAATGAAACTTGCAACGATAACATCTCCCTCACAACTCACCGCACTGAAGGCAGCAGCTAGTGATGATTTTACTGGAAGTTAGTGCATTAAATGCAATTACAGTAGCAAAGTATTTTAAATCGGATTGTAGTCTAACGTGTGACACTATTTCAGGTTATTGGACAGCAGGACGAGATGCTCTAGAGACAAGGCAGTTTGTTTGGGACACGACTGGGCAGGCACTGTCTCCCGATACAACAATTTATCGGTCCGAGTACAGTGCACCCTTCCAGAGCTGCGTATTTTACCAGAGTCAGAAAGGATTATGGTACATGGGATCAACACTTTGCGTTCATTACATGGGTACTTTATGTGAGACATAATGATATGTGCGGCTATGTGTAAAATTAATGCCATTTCTAAGTTAAAATTTTTTTTAAAAAATCTTAAATTAATACTGAAATATATTCCTAATTGATTGCGACTGTTTATCATTTGAATTAGACCGGAATTTAATTTATTTACCTATACTCATAAGCAATAAGCTTCAATCTATATATCTTTCAATTAATTTTAATATCTTTAATTAGCAGCTAGAAATATTAAAATATTCAGAAGCTGTACTTAAGTGCCATTCAATTGTTTCGTCATGTCTTTGACGAGATTATCTTAGGTAGATTGTTTTTTTGTGAGGGTTATTCAATTTACATGTCGTGAACTTTACCAGTTTTAGATCAACAGTGTTTCTGTATTTTACAAATGGTATCGATTAGTCGGCATGGAATCATGAAACTATGCATTCATCTGGTTAATTATAGCACATACAATTTTCTGCTTTATGATTAATTTCCATGGAGCAGGCTTTTGTTATTTGTCCTGAATGTTTGAGTCCATTACATACTATAACTTTAATCTCATTAATACTTTAAGTTGACACACCTTGATATACCATCCGAATTATTGATGGTACAACGTTGTTAACTTTGTGTTGCTCACCGTAATTAATAAGAAAAAACTTTCCAAAGCATGCTAAACTTTAACTCAAGTGCGTTTTCTACCTCCTTGTCCCTTCCTCTCTTGTTAGGCTTCCGTACTATCTGTTGGTTTGTCATCAGTTGAATATCGTTGCGCATTTGATCATATTTTGAGAACAACTATTATTAGATATCTGACAATAGTATAACTCGGAAGCCACTATCACTTGGCAAAATGACATAACATACACCTTATTCATGTGGATAAAATTTGGAACTTCCTTTACTCCCACTAATATGCATTATTGATGACGCTACTCGTCTATATTCCACATCAGTGTAAATTATGCATAAAGCGTCTTCCGGAACCTAAGCTACAATTTCCCAGAGCAATAACAGCAACAAATGGGAATGTTTTACGGATACAAGATACAGAGTTATTTGTGCTCCCGTTCTAACACGTCACGAGCTCTAGCTTTGTCTCCTTCATTCACTAAATATTATTAACAGTATTTGGAAATGAAGCATAATTTACTTATCCTTGATAGAACTTGTGTGCGGATTGCAGTATAATAGACAACTTTTGCTACCACATGTCCTCATCAATTCCAATAGTGACCAAGTGGTCACCAACAGTGTTATTGAGGTACAAGATGAAAAAAGGATTCAGGGGGATTTTAGCATCCATCAGCCTGAAGAAGTGCATAGATTACCAATTACGGCTCATCGATTTGTGGCACAAAATGGTCAATCCGTTTCAACCAAGCGCTGACAAGCGCCAAGTGATTAAAGTTTGGACCAATCCTACAGTAATTCCATCTCTCACCAACGCGTTGTGGCTATTAGCATTTGTCCGCACTTTTCAGGCAATCCTTCTTGCCATGAATGCCATCAACAATTCAGTCGGGTTGGACGGGACAATCATTATTCAAGTCGCGGTACCTTTAGCTTGTCATACGGAAATTGCGCTATATTGGCATTCCTTGTGCATCACCATGCACTTCTAGCCAACATAGCGAACGCATTGTATTGTGATACGGATGTCCAGTCATCTCCCATCTTAAACTTCCTAATGTTTACGTTACCACTTCTGACCGTACCTGCAGCGTTGTTGCTTAGCGTGATGGCTATACTTGCACCAGTCGATCCAATTTCAGATACATTCTGTCCATTACTCTGGTTTATTCAACCCTTACTTTCTAGTGCTCTCAAGTTTCTAATGGTCGGCTTTGACGTTTGGAACCGTTTGCTTGTTAGCTTCTTGGGTACTTTTATAATTGCCGACAACATGTTCGCGAGCTATGTTGCCCTGAGTGTTATGACAAAGGCGTTATACAAGAGCTCAAAACCTCCGAATCAATCTGGTTTCAAGGCCAATCAGTTTCGAAATAAACTGGATCATTACCGGCGTCTTCAAATCCTTACAGCTTTACTGAATGACTGCTACCAAAGATGGCTTGCCCCGATCTTCAAATTTGCCATAATGCTATTTTGTATAATTTTGGGAACCGTGGTGTGTGATGACAAGCTTCGCTCTACCACATCAACTCCACTTTTTATCCTGGCTGATTACTTGTTTTTGTGCCTCTACGTGACAATGGCTATTGGGTACTACTTTCCCGGGAGAGCGAACAATGTCAGTAAATTAATTATGAAGGAATGGTTTCTAACGTTAAGCCAAGCGACGGACGTTGGAGGTTCCAGAACTGAGTTTATGAAAATGTTTGGAGCGTTCAAATATTTAAGGATTATGATTGGCCCCGTCAATTATTACGAAAAGGGAACGTCGCTAAATATTCTTGATTTTCTTGTGATGCAAACAATAGATTTAACTTTTCTTGCTGTAGTTTCACTCCGGCACGTTAAATGAGTGAATGACATGCCACGTCATCATGATGCATATTGACTATTTTGTTAAGGTACACATATGAATCATATGACTTCGAAAAATACTTGTTCTTCACTTGCAAATAAAATTATTGAATTATTATAATGGTGCAGTTATTTACAAAAAAGTAACACTTCGTATATTTGAACCACAATTTTATTTCGTAGCGTACAAAACATTTGATTCTTCATATTTTTTTATATTTCATGTTTAAAAATCATTTGAGACTATGCACCGAGTTGGAACGATACACGATAAAAATATCATACCTTATGTATCATAAGGCTGATAGCAAAACATAGCATTGTGTGATAACCCAGTAAAATGTGTTTTGGAATGACGGTAGGTGCTGCGTCTCTGCATGTTTGATTTGTTCAATATGTGCCTCTGGGCTTACAACCTTAACCGGTTTCAGATATGGATATTCAAGGTCACTACATACCACATGCCAAAAGCGTTTTGTTAGTTCTGAATTGTACCATCTCGAATGAGTCGTGCTCACAGTCGTCAGCAACAACAACAAAATCGGTGGATAGCAACAGAGTGGACCACGAGCACAGAACAACAATTGAGGATATCATTCTCTGTAAACCTAAACTTAAATAAATTAATAATTATTCTCATAATTGAGTTCCCTATTAGATAATAATGGGTGCACTGAGATGGGGTATATTTAGTGCTGGAAGAATTTCTCACGACTTCCTGGTGGCAAGTACGGCCCTTCCGAAAGATGAGCACGAGTTTGTCGCTGTTGCTGCTAGGGACTTGGAAAGTGCAAAATCATTTGCAAAAACTCATTCAATTCCAAAGGTGTATGGATCTTATGAGGAACTGGTGAAGGACCCCGAGATTGGTATGGGAATAAATATATTTTTTAGTGATTAGCAAAACAATTGACCAAGATTAGTATTGTCTGCTTGAATACAATTTTTTGTAGATGTTGTCTACATTGGCTCCGTGAACACTCAACATCTTCCACTCGCCAAACTCTGCCTTGAGAATGGAAAACATGTGCTCTGCGAAAAACCGCTTGCTGTAAATGTGAAGCAAACAAGCGAAATGCACGCACTGGCCAAGTCGAAAAAATTATTTTTGATGGAAGCCATTTGGAGCCGTTTCTTCCCGCTCTACCAAGAGCTGAGAAAGAGGATTGAAAACGGGAGTCTGGGAGACATACTCCAAGTGACTGTCACGTTTGGGAAATTTTGCAGTGAAGCTGGACGGCTCAAGTAAGAGTGAAATTAATCGCATTAAACTGTTCATTGGACAGATTATAAATTTATTCAAGTTCATGTTATAAATTGCAATAGATTCAAGGAACGTGGGGAAGGGTGCATGTTACTCCTTGGCGTTTACTGTGTACAATTTGCTGAGATGGTATTTGGAGAGAAACCACTCAAGGTCATTACTGGTGGGCATTTGACCGCTACCGGGTCTGACGAGAGCTCAAGCACAACTCTCATCTTTTCGAAGGGTAGAACGGCAACACTGATTAACCATTCTGGAATAAATTTGATTAATGAAGCCTATATTTTTGGGACCAAGCAAACCTTAAAGGTAAGTAAACATGATTCGAGTTTTCATTGCAATGAGTAGTAAGCAACCAATGAAATGAACGATTTTTTTTATAAATTTCAGGTGCGAGCGCCATTCTGGTGCTCTGAGGAACTTGAAGAAGTTGGTGGAGAAGTTTACAAATTTCCTTTGCCTGAACCGGCAATGAATTTAAATTTCCCAAATAGCATGGGACTTCATTATCAGTGCCATGAGGTTCGCAAGTGCATCTTGGAAGGTATACAAATTTCAAAACAAGTCGAAATGCATGTAAAAATATTTTGTACATACATACCTGAGTTATTACTTGCCATGTCTTTGGTGAAAGCAACAATTGGAATTATAATTATGTGTGCATGTTTATTCGTAGGATCCCTTGAAAGTGATGCGATGAGTCACGAGAGTACCCTTCGCATTGCTGAAATCATGGAATCAGTCCGAAAGCAGCTTGGTGTTGTTTATCCACAAGACGACTAGAACTGTAATTATGTACTCGATTGGAAGCAAGAATTGAATAAAGTTAACACCATACTAAATTTGGCAAATGATGCACTAATTCTGTTGATTTTTTATTAATAATATGCGAATAGTCTTGCATAACGTATCATTCATAAACCAGTTGAAGGTGAAATCTCACTGAAATAAAACACCAAATATAAAAAGTAACATTTACCGTCGTCCAGACCTTGCAGTTCTTAACAACATATTCACGGCGCCGAAACTTCCATACAATGGACGGCGTCCATTATCCACTCTCAGTGACGGAATAGATTAAGTAACATGGGGACATCACGACGTCAGCAAACAATTGGGACGGCGGGACTGACAAACAAATTGCATCAATCAAAGCCTACTACTTTAATAAACGAGGTCTGTATTGCATTGTTTGAAATTAGTACACCTTTGAACCCTATTAATCATTCTGATGACATTCAGTCAATGAAACATTCACCTTGAATCGACGCGACTGGCTACTCAGGACAGGTTTTCCGAATGTTCATGAAAGAACTATTTTAAATCAATTTAACGTTTAAATTAAACTTATAATTCATTGCACCTGTGATTATATCAAGCGCAGTAACGTCTGGTAGATAACATTGTTACTTTTCCGTACTTTAGTATTTTTGAGAGATACTTAAGTCAATCATTATCTGATTGCACATTAAAGATTCATGATTCTTGGCTCTCCACGTACCAACATGTTGCTTGGTGTGTTGCAACAGAACCAACGAAAGGGTGAATTTGCTAAACGGTGTTTATGTTAATCATTCTCAAAATAGTAATCAATTTTAAGAACGCACATCATATTGCGACGTTTCACCGTCCAATTGTCATTAAGATTGAAATACTGAATGATATTTATCTGGCAACCAATTCACTCGCTCATTCTTAGTTTCCATATTTACAACTGAATGCTCCCAGCAATAATATAATTTAACTTACATGTGGTAATTTTGTAACTGCGTGTATATTTTAACGAATTCGTTGCTGTAAAGAATGAAGCTCGTATAAATGCGGCTTTCATCCGTTGAGCCAGCACCAGTTACAACATTCCAAACAAGCCGAAACATACAGCGCCTTATATACCAAGAAATGAGGAGGTTAGTCCGTGTTGTCGACCTTTTAGCACTCGTTTTGGTAACCTTCCACTTTAACCTAATCAACTGTGAGATCCGAGTTAAAAGAGAAAATGGTAAGTTTATTAATTTCAAGTGCTCTTTAGTTAGTCGCACAGAAACCACAAAGCCAATTAACATAAACTTATTAGGGAACAGGATTCATGTTGACATACAAACTGCGGACGGTGAGGCGCCGCACAGCAAGCAAACACTGAAAGTACAGAAAGCAGGTAACCATTAATTGCTTCATTTACAATTTTTAGTTCAATAATTGAACATTATGCATGCACTCTATTTGTGTTACAGAGGAATCCTTACTCCATCCAAATCTCCAAGTTATTCACCTAATTGGTAAGGATGACCTGGAAGTGTTTCATAACCAATCCAACAGGGAATCAGATTCCCCATTAGTCCATACATGGAGCCCCTCAACTAATGAACTAAAGGCAGCTCAGGACGTCTACATAGATCATGATAATCTGGCTGTGGTTCGTTTGGATTGGGATGCGGAGAAAGGACGGAATGTCGCTGTCAGTGGTGTTGTGAACGGTAGCGCGATACACCGAGGCACCTACAAGCCAAGTGCCACTACTTCGGAAGAGATGCCCGATTACGGTATGCTAATATCACAGATATTCTAAAATTAGTAATGCTGTTTGAATGTTACTAAGAATAATTCGTTCTCTGCCATCTAAATAGTCGATATCGGCAGGAACCTCACCATATCTCGGCAACGCTCCTCCGCGTCCGCCATTGTCGAGGTGCTGATTGTCTGCGACAAAGCACTTGGGGATATATTCAACCACGACCGGGCCAGAATCCTTGACTACTTCACTGTTTACTTTTGGGATATTTCTATGCGTTTCCGGACACTACCAAGTAGCAGTATTTCCTTTCGGATAACCGGAATTGTGGTCATGGGGTCGAAAAGTGCTCAGCCCTTTATTGAGGAATCAAGGGACGCAAACGGCGTGGCATCGAGCGGGTCAATACTCTCCGGATTTTCTAAGTGGGTTTACGAACAAAGGAGCTCCCTTCCTAAATTTGACATAGCCATG
The DNA here is from genome assembly GCA_004115045.4 of Sinella curviseta. Classification (NCBI taxonomy): domain Eukaryota; kingdom Metazoa; phylum Arthropoda; class Collembola; order Entomobryomorpha; family Entomobryidae; genus Sinella; species Sinella curviseta. Next base: position 26,232,733 of record CM023201.3, on the reverse strand, counting down.
GTAGTATCCGGCGAGGGTGTTCGCGGCGTGGCAAACTATCGCTCTGCCTGCTTGTTGGCTGATTATGCGTGGCGTCATTTCGGAACTCTGGTAGCTGGTGACGATGGCGCGTGGGGTCGCGTTTGGACTGGAGCTCACGAAATTGCCCACACTCTAGGAGCGGCACACGACGAGGAGGAGAATGGCGTATGTCATTTCGACTCGGGATACATAATGGGAGCAAGAGGTGGCCCTTACGACCATTACTTTTCTCCATGCACCGATCGACAAATTGCCGAGTTTCTTCGAAGTAACGAGGCAGGCTGTCTTCGAAGTATTGACGAAACGTCACGGGCCAATACGGTTTCTCCAGACTTGTCCAGTACTTTGGCGCCAACAATGCAAGAGCAATGCCAACGTCGCAGCAGCAATAATAGAAGACAGAGATACCGGCAACTGTAAAACAATGCACTGCTGGATATGGGAAGGACACAATGGATGGCGTCACCATCCATTTACTCCAGTTGACAACACACCCTGTCTTGGGGGAGGTAGATGCTTCAGAGGGAGATGCAGACGGCCTGCAAGATTACTACAGAACGTGGGCAGTGGGGAATGCGTTCGAACACATAATCCACTTGGCAGCCAAACAATTGTTGGAATGACAGCTTGTCCTAACCCCAGACGTGGCGCGACCCCACTTGACAAGTTTGCCACGACGGTGTCCCATGACAACTGGAATGTACTTCAAACTCCTTATTCTACACCAGACGCCAAGGAAGCTGGGGAAAAGTGCGTTTACACGAGTTGGGGAGAGGGGGACCACCTTTGGACGTTTCGATGTCCTGAGAAATTGGACAGTTCACTGGCTCTGTGGGAGTTTCGAGACGTTGGAAACGGCGAGTTTTTAATGGCTCAGAAATACACGGGATTTTGTGCAAAGCAGGCTGGAGGTTACATTGCGATTCACGCCGCGTGTGATCCCAATGACCGGGGTTTTAGGTGGAGATTTCTTTGAATACACATTTGGCTAGAATTGTCATTCAGCATTGCATAAAGCTCTTGGTTATTCAAAATCCAGAACACATTTGTAATTGAATATTATGTATGGTTTGATTTCGAACCTTTAGCAGTAAAACCGGTGAATTTCTGGCATTATTTCATTCGGAAATATATTACAATATGCAATGTTAGATATATTCTGATGCAAATTGATTAGTTCCTCCAGTAATAAATAAACTAGTAGCAAATATAAGTATTAGGCGGTAATACTCCTAACACTCCTTGATGCAGAGCTTGAAACACATATTGAATTATTAATAAGGAGTTATTTATTTACTCACGACAATGAATTGAAACTCATTCACGGTGATGCAATGCGTCCACACCAATGAAATTGATACAGATAGTGACATTACAAATGTTGGATAAAATTAATTTAAAGGAGGTCACGCTCACGCTGCCTGTCAAGGCGCCGTAAAAATGCCATACACAATAATGTAGACGGAAGCGAAACGAAACACTAATACTTATATTCTCATTGCTAGATTTGTATTATCTTGTTAATAATTTTCTCCTATTTTGTATTTTTTAAATTAAACTAGATTGTAACTATATTAAAATACTAATTTAAACTACTTACAAGTCCTGCAATTGTCTTTGTGAAAAAGGGACTAAAATATGGATGTACTACATGCGTGCAATCAACTGATAAAATATAAGTTGGTGTATGCTAACTCAAGGCCATAAATATAAATTTCATTTTATTACACCCAATCAAATTAATCAATAAATGTTTTACATTAAACAGTATGGGACGTATCAATAAAAGCGAAAATACAATTTAAATTATCTTGATCATATATTTGTCAAGAAAAGCAAAAAATATATCTTCAATTATATGGATCATATGTTTGTAATATTTACACGTCAGTAATATAATACCGACACCTTTAATAATATTTTAGACATTTAATATATTCTATGGTTTATGCCATCACCGAAAGATATCTTAAGGCAAGTTATTTGCTGAGAAGTAAAAGCTGAACCGTCAACTGGTTGGCAAAGTCAATACAATTCAAAGGTGTCAAATTATCGATATAATTCAGTGAACCAAATCGGACCTTAACTTTTGCGCAACCATTGTAAAATCTTCGAAGTATCTGAATACCCATTCTGGTCAGCTCCGTTTTGGTGTGTAAGTCACGCCAAAGTACAATCGAGTTATATTTAGATTGTGAGTACACTTGTGACATTCCTCCAATGAGCACAATCAATACCAGTAAACAAGTGATGTAATAGAAGGTAAAGAATATGGCTTCGATAACGTTCTCCGCCGTTGGAGGCGTCTTGGTTAGCATTGTCGCTGAAAGTGACTGTAATATTATCATGCTGGCGATAAAGATGAGCAGCAAGACATTTAAAATTTCATTCATATAAATTGCAAGGATCTGTATAGTTCTGTACCGCGTTATGATTTCCTGAGTGCACGTTTCGTCAGTGTCATTGTGAAGAAACCTAGAATATTGGGCAAGCATTTGGCATTATGTATTGCCTATAAAATTGCTACTGTGTAAATAAGTAAAGTTGACTTACATTTCCAAATGCTCCCGTAGTGATATGGTACACAATGTCATGACCAAACAAATGATAAGAGTAACACTGTGCACTGCAAATGACCACATCCAATGATTTGCAACAAATGCCAGTAACTTTGAAGTGTGTATCAGGACGAAGTACCAGACCGAGCTTCCTTCGTGAGTGCGGGACCATGCAGAGCATTGAGGCAACAGAAAATAGCGGCAAGTCCAGGTTTACACGGATTTGTCCAGTGAAAGACATACAGGTAGAACACTGGGACAATCCACATGGACGCGTAGATGGGGTAGGCCAGATAAATATTCAGAGTAGCTAGCTTGCTTCTCTTCCAATTGACCGAATTCGGTGCTGACATCGGCACACTTTTGGTATAACTCAGAATACCGTTAACCAATGCGCATATTTCGTCCATCTTTGTCATGGCAATATTGGCAAATGAATGGGATGTCACATGGCAAGCCAAGCCAAAACCAAATAAGCATTTCTCCATGGTGGTTGTGCTACTTGCCTTTTGATTTGGCATGCCACCAAAAACCATCAAGCAAATTAAGAACTTGTGAGCAACGAATTTTCGCCCTAGAGCCTTCTTTTTGATTGCGAGATTTTCCACCGGCTTTGCAATGCGTTCACTTTTATGCCAGTGAATTATGGTGGTCCCTAAATATTCACCGGCGCGAAAGAGCGTGTTGATGAATTTGCAATGATTTTGTAACATTCTGCTCAAGTTTTGCATGCAATATTAGGATCACCAAAATATTACAATTTTTTAGGTTTTTTTTAGTATTGTCCTTCAAGATTGAAATTGCGCGGAGTGTACTAAATCCAGTTTAGATACACACTGGTTTCAACTGACGTGTAACAAATAATATATGCTTTATAATGTCAAAGATTTGCCCATTCCTTAAGTTGCGAAGGTGAAAAGCTGTCAAGCTGGACGTGGCTTCCGAGACATGATATGGGAAAAGAAAATTATTAATTAACTTCCTCTTGCAGGTGAAAATGCCCGACACAGTATGAATCGCTCATAAAATTGTAGCCCTGCCTGCCATAAAACTATATAATGAAAAAGACACCTTAAGAATGTAACACTCGCCCTCTACACTTGACTATTAAGATTGGACACTTTCACCACTTTTGAAGTTGACAAGTTAAAGGAGGCATCGTGTCACCTTCATTGCCTATAAAATAAAATACTGTCGGAGCAAAAAAATTCAATGCTTCCGAATCTGAAATTAAATCTGGGTTCTCGAGTTGTACTAATATTTGCCTGCCTAAGCAATCCTCCGTAAGCGTTTGCCTAGAAAATTTTATTTGATAATTAAATCTTGTAATCCCCCCCAGAAACTGTCATAAACCATGCCTTAAGTATTTTTAATCATGCAAGACATAACTTTGGTGTGTAGAAATTTAATTTTTTTAAATGTGTATGAATTTTTTAAAAATGCATTTTTGCAACACAAATGTATATAGGCAAATGGGTTTCAGATTTTTGCTTTACCGTTTCACTTATAGAAAGAAGCATGCCATTTCAAAATACAGTTCATTTTTGTTTCCCATATATTTTTAATTACTCGACTCAACGCACATTGCATATTTTTAACTTCTAGGAATGCACTCTACCCTGGTGTTGATATATGCAGGCCAGAAACGTTTTGTATAGCTGGGAAAACATCTTTATTCTAAGCGCAAAATTGTTTCTTGTTACATTATTACGGATCCAGAATCTACAGCCAATTTCAATTGTTTCATCCCTCATGACATTCTGCATATGTTAGTTGGAAAATACATGTTGTTATCACCGGCAATCCCTTATTACAACCCAATACGATCCACGAATTTCTGGCTAAAATTTCGATATACATTCTGCTATTATTGTTGGCGATCAGCGTGAAGTGACATTGCCAAACACACACCTGGATACGATTTTTTATTGTTGCAGTTATTCACATATTTGTATCAAAATGAATTCAACGTCGTTAAGTTCATCTATAGGCCAAAATAAGTTACTGGCCAAGTAAGAGGTATTTAGCCACCTTCGGTTGTATTCCTATAGCTTTTACCAATTCCGATTACTCATGAACCTAAAGTACGGCTAATATTTGTGTCCATTTTGTTTGTGCGAGGAAGTGATTTTTAATGATCCTACCTGTACTGTCCTGTTAAATGCAAATTATGGCTACCAAAATTCCTGGCCAGTTTCAATTGAATACCAAAAATTTCTTTCCATTTCCTCACATGTCTTTCTGTAATTTATTGACATTAATGCTGAGTGCTTACTGATTATTTAATTCATGAGGCAATTTTAACAATGTAATCATTTCAAAAATATGCGCGAATACTTATGGTAAGTCGAGCGGAATACAAATGTAAGGATCCACAGATTTTTAAACAATAAAACAGGAGAGAAATCATAATGCGAATCATGACGCGATTCCGAAATTTCAGGTGGGAGTCATGAGTGCATTTCTTGTAAGAATAATATATGCTACAACATTATCCGTTTTCAAACATTTCAAAATGTTTTGCTGCAGTCAGCAAAGTGTGACTGCTAAAACATAGTTCCGGAGGTTCACGTGGTGGTGAGTGGGCTCGACAAATATTTTGTTATTGAATGTTTTCCGCTTACAGACTATGTACTGAAAAAATCAAGTAATAATTATTCACGTTTATACCAAAACTCATTATCTAACTATTATTGAGCAGTTGGAATACGAAATTAACATGGAAAAATAAATTAATTTCAGGAACGTAATAACTTGCATTTATCAGAGTCAGTCAGAACCATATTTCCATTTGCATATATGCGTCATGTCGGCATATATACTTGTTATGCTTATTGATTGTTTTTGATGATCAATCTTCAAAAGTGGAGGTAGAGTGATTTCGAAATTATCAGCGTGTCTTCCATAAACACAGCAGTTACAAGTATCGTAGTATACACGAAAGATTATTAACTAAAAAGTTGAATATAAAACAAAAATGTGCTCAGCAATCACTTATATACACTCTAAAATTTAGTCCTTCTTCGAATTGAAGTATTTTCTGGCAACCAGCCAACTTGTGCAATGTAGGAATATAAGTAGTTTGAGCATAATTTGCTATTGTACTAATTGTCTATACTATTGTTCTGTTTGGAACGGTATATAGTCGATGTACGAGGGATTTCCAAAAGTAGTGAGACGACTTTGACAAGGCATACCTCTATGACGGATTCTTCAATTCAGACCGTGTTCATACTAACGGGTAGACCAAGAATTGGTCTTTCGATTGACACGCTACGTGTTGCGATGGACATTTCCAATCCAGAGGTAGAGCTTGTTAAACCTGCAATTATCTTTTTTCTTTACGTAAGATGTTTGTGAGAAAGTGATGCTACCTTTCTTGGACGGTCTTTCCACCAGTTCAAATCACAATTATTTTCAAAATATGTTGTAGATCCCGTGCCTATACGGACAACAATCGATCGGTGGCGTCGGCGATTTAAAAGTGCTAGCCTATCGCTGTAAAACACGCCAAAGTTAAGACAAACTCTAAGTGTTACCGATGAGAGATTTGTAACGAAAAGGATAGCTGTCGTCAATTTAGACAGTCAATGCCAGTTGTGATATATATCATAAATGGTTCACATAAACCCTCTGAATGTGTGGAGGCACTTGGATTTCAATTTTGAATCTTTGTTTCGCCGTCGTGGATGCATTTCCGAAGACATTACGTTTGAGAAAGCAAATTTTCAGTGCAAGCAAATCTGCAAAATAGCACCTTTCTCTAAAAGGACGTAGAGTTTATCATGTGTCGAAATGGTGACTGGAAATGAACGATGGACTCATCATAACAAGATATGTACAACAAAACAAGCACTACAGCGAGTCCTGGCTAATCTGCAGCATCATTTAAAAAGCAATACCGAAAAAACGTGAAAAAACGGGAATTTCGATTTTTGAACATAGAAGCACGGCACTCTAGCCCAATGGTATCGGGACATTTGCTGCAATGTGGAAACGGTGGGCAAGGGTCCAGGGAATATATGTGAAACACGCTGATTGATTTCGCCGAACGGTTTTAAAATGAGAGCAGAATAAAGTCGTCTCACTACTTTTGGAAATCCCTACGTACCATACATAAATTCCATTTATATGATTTCATTTGCTATAAGCTAATCCGTAGTAACTTGGTAGCACTGCTCGTTTTTTCAAGGCTTTGTATATTCATATTCATTATGGATACATTTGGGGATTTGCAAGATAGACATTAACCCATCTTTTTATTGAGAATAATTTAACAATTTTTGTTGTTAAGTTGTGTTGTTGTAAGTGTTTGCTTTTCAATGTATTCACCATCAACATAGCATGAAACATTCGATATAGGCATATTAGGAATATACTTACATAGGTAAGTATAATTGGCCAAACAAGCCCTGTCATAGATTTCATGATAACGGCCAGAAATCATGAATCGTTCATTAGCCAACAAAATGCAAAATGCTTGGTTAAAACAAAATTCAAAAGTACAAAAAGGTAACAAATTTTGCCGTAGAGAAGTGGAAGTTGTTATCATATTCACGGAAGTTAAGCATCCATCTTATTCCGAATATTCCAATTGATCGGCTTTCTGAATCTGATAATTTTCACAAAATTTCAGATTCTAATAAAAGTTTAGTTAATTTTGTTTTTGATTTGTTTTGTTCTCATGTTCTCGGTGGAACGCAGAACGAGTGGGATATACTCAACCGTGATATTTACTTGGTGGGAAAAATAAATACAAACGACGTAGAGAATATATCTTCAAAATAATTTGTGACCTCATGTCATAAGTTTTTTTTAAATGTCCAGCGTATATAGAGAAGAATTACTAAAACCAAACATGTACAAAATAGTTTAGAATTTAATGTTCGTAACCGTTTTTAAAACGAATAGAAAAGGACGTCATTACATAAGTGATTATAAAAAATTTGAACACGGTATGTTAACAGGGATTACATATGTATGCTTCTCTATTATTCATTCCCAGTTTAATTTACCGCTAAGAAAAATAAATGTTTTAATCAAGTTTAAAATACCAATCTGGCCTGTACACCTTTATAAAATCGAATTTATTTGAGGAGCAGATTTAATAAAAATATATTTCCTTAAATTATTCAAAGTATATTACGAAGTTGTTATGCCAGAAAATATATTAAATTCTCAAAGCATTTTTTACTCTCCGGAGCATACATTTTTGTACTTTTGGTTCCACAATAAATAGATTTTAATAAATTCATTTTTTATGATCAATTTATTTTTCAACTTGCCTTCGGTGGATTTTATTTTAGTTTAAAGCCGTATCACAGTTCATCAGCAACTCGCGAAGGCAAGTGTTTAGAGCTCACTGCTGTTTCAAAATGGAACGCAAATTACTTTGGAAAACGTTTGACCTACATTTCACCCTATTCGACCCCATTGTTAGCTTTCCATTTTGCTGGGACCGTCAGCAAAGGAAGCTAACTGTGGAGCATTCCAACATTTTTCGATTGAACACAGCTCGCCTTCAAGTATGCTACTTTGTGCTCTGCCAACTATTCAACTGGCTGCACATGTTGCGCACCAGCTTTTACCCAAATCCCTCGGATAATTTTCTCTATACTGTCATGCTCGCTACGCAGATGCTAGTCAGCTGTCCAATTGTAGGTTTCTCTCTCTACTATATTTTCAATCTTCAGCAAATCTCTGTCATGACCAACGACATCATTCATTCACCAGTTTTTTAACGGTATGTTTGAATGTATATCCAGCAATTATATTCTGCAAACTAAACACATTAAACCTAACACAAAATATTATTTTGATTCTCCAGCTCGACCAACCAGGAGCAATATTCCTGACACCAGTGGTGATCTACTACTGGGCTTGAGCGTATTCTCTACACAACTGCTAATTTACCTGTCCTGCCCGGTTATGGCCCTCGCCACGGTCTGGACAAATTTCGATACAACGTACTCCTTCTTCATTGCCTTCCAGCTAACCTAACATGCCCACTCCCCAATTGCAATGCCAATACGTTTTGTGCCTGTCTTGTTCGTCTATCTCATCGGAATGCGGTGGATAGTTTTTGTGGCTGTACAATTGCTTCTTGTTTTGACTCTCGGCGTCAAGTTTCTTCTCATTGTAGAGGTATACAGACGAGAGATGCTGACAAACTCAAAAAGATTTCCAGGCTTGAAAAATCTCACTGAAGGACCCCTGTCTGTCTTGGTATATGGTCACCGAATGGTGGCCCTGTGCTGTTCCCTTTGGTCATATGCGCTAGGGAAACTGATCGCCAGTCTTCTAATTGGTGGCGCGCTATTTTGGGGCCTCACAGATTTCTTGATTGTGACGCAGTACAACGCGCTACCTTTTACTCCGCTACTGTCAATAATTTGTCTTTCGGCGGCGACTAAGGTTATATACGTTCTCCTTATCGAATTTGTCGCACTGGTTAATACGAAATCTGTGACGCTGCTTAATAAGGCAGGGATTGCCGCTCAGCATTCTAAAATACTTAGAAGGAGGATTAGAGCAGAACGTTCTGCCAGAATCGCCGTACCCTGCTTTTACTTTAGGAAGGAAACCAAAATTCAACTGTATGAAATTCCGGTGACGAATATTGGGCTGGATTTAATGCTCACATTTGGGTAGTTCATAACTTGCAAACACATTTTTGTACAGTGGGACAGAAAAACGTGGTCACGGAGGTATATTATTATATTAGATTATATTGATTGATAATGAAATATATTAAACTGTATTGATTGATATCGAGCGTTTTATTTTGAAAGTACACTTCAGCCAATACTGCCGGCATTGGTTTTTACGGCATCTGTAATGTTCAGACTTGCGGTGACGACTGCAGTTATAACGAGACTAAGGCAGCCCCTTTTCAGTAAGGTTTGCATTGCCCATATGACAACCTGGCATTTCGATTGCAGTTTAAATACATGCAACTGATTAGCATTAATTGATTCATTTACGACTGTAACTGGACTGGACTGCAGGTAGAGCTTTCTATTCGGTTTGCACGTGTTGATGGAACCAACACATATAAAACATTAACTAGTGGGTTATTGTTCTCGTCGTCTTCCCGTGAGAAAGTTTTAGAAAACTTAAATGACGAAAACTAGTACATATGTATCATACTAAAGATCAAACACAATTCAAAGATTTTTGTATGATGAAAGCAATTAAAGCGTATTCTCATCACGAACCTATTTGGTTCAATAATATTAAGTTGGTAAGTTGGTAATATTGGATTTCGATTTCCTAATGATGGTCAAATGTCTTGACCTCCAGATAAACTTAATATCAACGAGAGACTTGCATAATACGACAGATTATTCAATGGTATTCTTGTTAGTGCATAACTGCAAGGAATGATCAGACAGTGCTTTATACATATTCCTAAACATGGTCGTTGGTAATACTTGGACTAATAGCGTTTGTTGGAAGTAATCCAACTAGCAGAATGCGGGTGATGGCAGCGAATTCGCAGAATTACCATTTGTGTAGCATAGCCATTCCTATTGTCTTGCAGTAAACAATATACAGAATGCAACGCTTGCAGAAATGTCATTATGACGAACGACGACACCGCTTATATCAAATTAATTGCGGTTCATTTGGTTGTGCTGGAATTGCCTTTGAATGTATTTATTTTCACAAACATTTGACCAAATCTTCATTACAATATCAAAACTTAAGCTAACAGAAGCACACATTTGACGCTGTCTTAACAGATATTTACATTAACATTTAAGAAGTGTCAACAGGGGAGCATATAATCTGAATTGTTGGCTTCTCATTTTCATGGTTGGTTGTGCCTCCGTTATTAGTGCAACACCTATGTCGGAAACAACTCTTAATGTGCATAATTCTACTATACGTGTTACTAATGTATACTGCACTAACACGTACAAGTCGAATAACGGCAAAAAGCATTACACTGAGATGGTCCGATATTTCGCTAAGAAACATCACCGATGATGCACACAACACTACTCCACAAATAATAAGCAAGGCAGTTATTCTGTCATCAACAGTCCAAGGTTTGTAAATCGCATCAGCTTCATTATGATCGTCATTCACTTCTTCATTCGGGAACGCCTTCAGTAAATTTTCAAAATGTGTTTTTAGGCCTGCTTCCCATACGCAAATAGCCAGAGGGGCGTTGAAAATGTGTCGCATTTTTCCATCTGTGGAAACGTACGATGGTTTAGGTGGATATTGTTTTGGAACGTAATGGCAGTCATCCCTAGCGGTAGGCAATGTCCGCGCCACGTAAATAACCTTATTCTTTTCTCTGGTGTCGTTCTGTGCCCAATAATACTCCCCCGACTTAAAATTGCCCTGAAATCCTTCCAATTCCAATGCAAAACTCAATATGCTGTTGTACATGGTAATAATGGCATTCACTGTAAGCAAATCTGCACCCGGTGAGTCGATATTCACCTTATAGCCAGAGTGAAGAAGTTCAGCAACTGTTTGCGTAATCACCGGTGATGGTGGCGCTACCATTCTAGCCGCCATGTCAAATTGGTAGAATATAGCAATTTGGTAGGTGGCAGCTACCAAAATTATAGAAACAACACTAGATGGTAGTCGGGATCCCTGCTGGAGTAGGATAGAAATGGTTCCGGTGACGTGGGTGACAATCGATCCTCTGGTATGTCCATTTTTGTAAACAAAAACCAGATACGCCGATAGGGTAAGTATTAGTGTAGACCAAATTCGATTGTCGAAGGGATCAAGTAGTATTTTTACAGCAGTCCATGTCTCAAATACTTTCTTTGGCTCGCAATAGCCGAATGTATTACTGGACGCTCCGTAAATTTGACGCGTAGCGGTTCCTTCAACGAATCCGTCGACATTTCCGTATACATTTGTAATTACAATCGAACCTACAGCCGCATCTGTGGAATATGTGTTGCCGATCGGAATAATAACCGTAAGATTTTTTGTTTTTGCCGCTTCGGTTATCAGGATTGAACCCGAGTCTTTGCATTGTCGACTCACACTCCCTTTCACAAACCAAATCTGGTGACAAGCGTAATCGTCTGGATAATCGAATAAAAGAAACCGTGAAATCGCGGCCAAAGTGTTTAGGGAAATTGAATTCTGCGTTTCAACTAGTGGCGCCACTGATGACAGAAGTGGATTAGTTGAAATTGCTGCAAACTCAGACGCACAATGATAGCAACTAAGAACTATACTTGAAACCCTAGTTTTGCCATGAAGCAGCACAAGAAACACAGCAAACGGGGCACTGTGCATGTGCCGATTTCGACAATCATCTACTCTGGCCGTCAAGGCAAATAGAACAGTATTGGCTACTCCATTTGACAAAGGCAGTTGTGAATGTACTGCAACATTTTGAAGCCAATGAGGCCACAAATGCGCTAATAGTTTAAGCGTCGTGAAAGTCTCAAGAGGTCCCCAACGGACTTGGTCATAAGTCGTAATCACAATCTGACAAAAATTGATATATTTCACTGGTTTTGCTCGAAAGTACTCAGAATTAAACACTGCATGTCTAAAAAATCTGAGATATGTGTAGAGATGACTTCTAAGCGGAATTACCTTGCTGTTAATTACCCATGTCACCTTCTCGTTGGTTCGGAACTTGCTCAGATCGTTTTGATCTATCACTAGAATAGATTCCGGGGGCTCTGCTTTATTGTATGCTATGAAAATTGTGCAGTAGCTGTAGTGTTCCCACCCGATTTTATCTAGCACTGTTTTAAATGATCTGGAATACATTTCGTTATCGGCTGCTATACCCTGCAGTACATGTACGAATAGAAAATACCTTAAAGGATTCATTGTTTGAAAGTGTCTAGTGGACTTATACTCACAGAAAAGTGGAGTTAACGTTTCAACAAACTCGACTGCTTCCCTACTTTCTCATGTGCAGAGTATTACATTAGTGACGAAATCGTTGATTGGTTTCACACGAGCTAAATGATGATCCGGACATTGGATTCATTAGTTATCCACGTGTATATCGTGACCATGGTATTAAAAACATTTTTGAACTTCATTAAGGGATAATCAATGCTGGATAGCGTGTACACGAAATATGTCAACCGCTCGCTGAATATCGTGCCAAAGTAGCCTATGCTCTATCAAGTATATGTGACGTGGAACATTGTGGATTGTATTTAATTGCAGTTGGCAGAATGTACTGCCTTAAATGTTCTTTAAATGGGACTCACTGCAAAAGCTTGAACAATGCTTCGAATAAATCACATATGCTCCCCCTTATGAAGTCTGAAATTACAGGTTCGACAATTTAATTCAAATTTAAAATTTTTTTTCGAAGCTACTAGTATATGAGTTTTGAGAAACTGGAATGCCAATTTGAATAGTATCTTCCAAGCAATCGCTCGCCACTAATAACGCTTCAAATCTTCCCACAGGAGATCCAACTAAACTTGCTCAGTGAATCTACAAAACTGCGACGTTAAGGCTGACTGGCTACATTCATCTTTCTTCAATTTGGTGCAGCGTACCGGATATCAAAATGTGGAGTTCTATTCCACGAAAAGCAATTAAAAAGGAATAACGGCTTTTCCTTTATCAAATGGTGAGTGCTTAGATTGCCCTTAAATTTTAAATTGCTATCTTTGTCGTAGAATATTCTATTACCAAAAGAATAAAGGAAATTAGCTCTGCACGTGTTATTGATTACCTGGACATGGAATTGATTAATTTTCCACGTGCATGTCGTGACCGCTACTGAACGTCTGCAAGTATTATTATATATTATCTCACACAAAGAGGCTGCAAAATAAACTAACCTGTTAGTGCAAAAAGTATTAACAGAAGTTTAAACAAAATTGTTTCAATTACCAAATTTGTGCAGTGTCACTTCATGGAAATACGAATACTAATTCTTACCACATTAATTACATACATCAGAACCTAAATATGTTGCCCTGTTCCAGTAGAATTGTAATTGCAAAGCAAGTCCTTCCAACTGTCAGAATTATTGTCAAGGTAGCTCTATTATAAAGCAATACCAGGACACAACAAGCATGAACCGTGATGGAAACTATAAGGAGATTTAAATGTACCTGACCATCGACGCTAAATGCTATTTAGAAACTTCGCGATGCTTATTATAAAATGGAATGATTAAGGCTTAAGGGCCAGCGCTTCAAATTTGGCATTTGAAAGCAAGTACAAATGTAATGCCCAAAATAATATTCGTCACTCGCACGCTTTTAGACTAGATCTTTTAGTTATAAAATTTTACGGTAAAGTATCAACGAGTCATCACATTTAAAAGCCACCCCTGAGCTTTAATTATCCGCATGGTTTGTGGATTCCATTTTGGAGCTTTTGGAAAGTATTCTATATCTGTAAATTTTACACATTTGATAAACATACGATCGTATAAATCAATACATAAATGTACAGATACTAATCCCTGCATTTTTAATACTAGAAAATGTGTCAATAATAATTAAAGAATTTGAAACGTAGTTTTGTTGTTAAACTATTCCACTCATGGTCGGCTCTCAGGTGATATATTCGTATCCGCCAACATATTAAAACATTTTTATTAAATTCGCGACATTTAATTTGTAATGGAATAAATGTTTACGACGATGAATGGCTCTGAATTGTTTCATTAAAACAAATTCTTTAATGTCAAATTAATATTTATCTGCCACAAGCTTTAAGACAGCAACGTTTGTTCAGACACTTCATAGTTCATGTATAACATTGTAATGTCTGGAAGTTATATGTAGTTCGAAGTCATTTAGGTTTTACATGTCTTCGAAGAATTTTTACAGAACACATGTTTGCCGTCGGAATGCATTGATTGGTTCAGAAAATGGCCATAATGTTGCTTCCTCTTCCGCTGTTTCGTCATGAAGTAAGTAAATAAAGTAAGTATTATATCCATAACTTATTAGACATGATGTTGGAAATTTATGCTACTTATTTGCGTCTGGTAGACAATTCACACTTTTCAGTTTTGTGGTGTATCACATCACAAGTTTTATTTTAGTTTTTAACAATGATCAATTAATTCTCTGGCAATTACACTATAGATAAAATAATTAGATAATGGTTTCTGTCTTATATTTGATATTGTGCGCGCAATCATGTTGCACTTTGCTAGTAGCTACCGCACTCGATACATAATACTCCGCATTATAATTTTGTGCCCTTTACGTAAATTATTAACATTATTTTAAGCGAAATATCCATCGGCGTCAGAAACCAAAAAAGCAGTACATCTTCAAATAGTTTCTCATCATCTACCTGGCTATAAATTGTTTCATGGCGGCAAGCAATATATACATTCAGCTCAACATTCCATTAGTGATTATTAATTCAAACAACGTCCCCATCATATTATTATGCATTAACGAAAATCCACAGGAAATCGAGGCGCACAAACAGGTGACTGGCCCTGGTCAAAAGGATGGAAAGAAGGAGCTTTAAGGCTACGGTAACGACAAAATCATTTAATGGTTCCAATTTTAGAATTTCGCATTGCTTTTACATTCAAGTTTAATTTATTTTCAGTCCATTTTCTTCACAAATTCTTCAAAACATTCCATTTTGCAGGCAAATAAAGAATGAGAATATTTTATTCGGGGTTCAAAAATGAATGCCTTTAGTATTTTTTTATCGTCAAATAATCTTAGAAGAAAAAATTAAAAAATACGACCAAAGTGATGATTTTTTAAATGTAAAGTGAATATGAGATAAAAAATTATTTTTTGAATTATGGTGACGATTTTTTGCCACATGAAATTGTAGTTTATTTAAACCACGATATTTACATGTATACACAATGACTTAATCATAATTCAGTGCTCTGCTACAATTCTTAGGACGGCCTGGGCCTCGTTTTGCTTTTGTTTGTTTTGCTATTTGTTTACTCGTATTACTTTTACCTTTAAAAACTCATGGTTTGTCACCATTTTTTAAATTTTTTGTTCTGAGATTTTTTGACGATAAAAAAATACTAACTCGATGATTTTTTAAGGGCGCGAAATTGGCTGCCATAAAGAATATATAAATCAATGCGTCTGGTTTCTTGGATTAACCGGAGTAATCTCATTTCGATTGCAATTATTTATAGAGTATTTTCCTACAGGTTCATCGCTAGTAATTTGTACAAGCTAAGAAAGATTGATTGGTTTCGTCATTGACAATCGTGGCTCGGCTCATAAATTTGAAAGACGCCTCTTTAAAATATTCAAAACAGGTAGCAGAATTTTCCATATGATTTAGGCCAGACCGATATTGTCAGTTTTGTAACCCTAGTAAAATGTTTGTTATCTTGATCTGACTATTAGTACACCAAATTTCAATTCTATATTACCACTCACAATTGGCAACGCAAATCCGATACATAAATATATTGTTAAATTGAAACCGCGTTCATGCACATGAAATCAAGCGGCTCAATAGCGCCAATATAAATCGCGTCTTGGGACTTAGAAGTATCCCTCTAACTGCGGCGCTGGCAGACCCACGCAAGTGTATAACCCATACCTTGCAATACTTAAATACATGTATGATTGTGGCGACTAAATACACCATACATAATATAATGGCAGATGCGCCCAGAACAGACCACAATCTAAGCGGAATCGGTATCTCGATATCACTAACAAGTTTCATGGATGCACTCGAGAACAACACCCTTATATTCAGAGCACCCTTGAGATTGCTGAACTTTTTTATGATGCCCATCTCCTCGTGTGCACGAACAACATCGGAAAATCGATTTGAGAGGCAGCCCCATGCTCGTATGCTTATTTTTGACGGAAATGGAAAGATATTCCGAGCATCTTCCGCTTTGCAAAAATACTTGCCCCCAATTTCCCAGGTGTACGGCCCCATTAAATTGTAAAATGCCTCCCCATAAACAGGATGGAATCCAGTGCCATATATTAATTTATGGGATGTAGTGTAGTTTAGAAACCAATTGAATCCGTACTCTTCCAAACGATGCGGCTCCAATCCCGTGTTCATGACATCCAAGAATGAACATCCTCCAAATAGCATCCTGATTTTATAATGCGTTGCGTCGGACATGAAGAGACTTACAAAGTGTAGCAGTGCTGTCGCGGTTACTGATAAACCGACACTGAAACCAGTTGCAAATTGATGTCTAATATTTGGAAAATCAGTTAGTCTCATTAGCTCGGACGTTACGCAGGCATCGTAGGATGCCGACAGAATCAGAAATGAAATTGATACCGCTCCAAGTACCAACCGCATATGTTTTATCCGACATGCTTCATCAAATAGTGGCCATACTAAATCCAGACCAGGCAACAAGCTTTTTCGAACAAAACTGTACCCCAATACCATTAGCAGCAACAATATCCACATCGATGGTTTGACTGCAGTTATATAAGTATATTCAAATCGCCTGGGAGCGTTTTCCGATTTGATGCATGAAATGAATTTCCCAAAGTAGTCACTTTGGCTCAAGCGAACAATTCCACGTGTTTTGGTGACGTCGTTGGGGATCTCTCCGAGTATAGATTCAGCAACAACGACATGCATAAACCAGTAGGACGTACTCCACTCGGTCCACATGCCTTCCAGACTATTATCCGCAATCGTCACATTTAGGACTGATTGCAATGTTGATATCATGACAAACTCGGCGTTCAGACACACCCCGGACAGCATAATGAGATCTTCCAAACTGTGGAGCGCATTCTTGAAACATCCACCCATATCAAACGGTAGCATCAAAGAACTGGGAATAGCCGCTGGCCATTCAATGCGAATGTGATTATTGTAGCCTTGCCCGTTTAAGCGATTTGCAATTTTCTTCACTTGCCCCTGGGAAAGTTTAAGTTCACCTGGGAAAAAGTGAAACTTTCGTTCCGGACAAAAATAACAAAGTATTCCAATTTCTTGAAACATGTCTCCGAAAAATACTAAACCGGCGTGAAAGGCTGCCAAATCGACACGATGCAAAATTTCTCGGAATTGAGCTAGAATCATGCCTGCATTGTCATTTCTTAGATGGATGAGAAATACTGCGTCTTCTGACGTTCCATATCCAGATCGCTCTATGACACCAACTGTATCCATAAACGTGTACGCGGGAAGCACAAATATCATGCAATATGTGCTTTGCTTCTTCCAGGATACTCCTAGGTATCCTTGCTGTATACCGAGCTCATCGGGATTCGTGATGGGCACTGACAAATGTGTAACAGTGTAAAAAGTGAATGTGTGAATTAGTTGTCCACTATCGTCATCTATCTGAGGAGGTTCCTCCAAAGACCGAGTGGAAATTACGGCATTTATTACACAATGAGAGTTCATTCTAATAGGTAACCGAATAGCTTGACAATGTAAAAATAAACAAAGAAGGATTGACGCTGAAACAAATTTGAATTTTCTATAAACCATGTTGACGCTTTCACTAAAGGTTGGGAAAATCCGAAATATGTTCGTACGATATACCAAGTTGGGTGATGCTCAAAATTTGTCAATGATATCAGTTATAAAGTGAGTTCTTTCTGAAACAAACTGTATTTAAAATCAAGTTTCTTAGTATACGTTCTACAAAAAGTTGAAAATGTGTTAGGAAATCCAGGAATCTTTACACAGTCCACGTCAAGAAAGACGAATGTTCGTACATACGTACTTAGGCGTTAGAAAGATGAGCTGAAATGATGTTGAATAATTTATCGCGCTGCTAGCACGGGCAAGACTCGCGATATATTTGATATTGATCATATTGATTGAGCGCTACATACTCTATAATATACCATCTTATTGGCGTAATAACCAAATAGTAATACTCGGTTTATATCTATGTAAAATAAAATATCCTTTTATATTTGACATTCCGTGATAACATTATAGAGGATGCGGTATTATCGTTATGGCATGAAACTACGTAACTGAACGGTAGTCATTTCACTGATTGGTTTTCTGGGATACTTATATTAATGTACTTCTTGAGACGAACAAATGTCCACGTAAAGCTTCCGCACAATTAAGCATTTACATTTTTGTCACCGTTTATAAAATTGTATCGCAAATCAAGAGTTCAGATGTGACGAGTGTACGAATTATTTGGATGTATATCTGGAATTAATTGAGCCGAAAATGCTCCTCTGGAGCCATTTATTTTATTATGTGCCTTTTATTTCCAATGCAACATGTTTAGCTAAATGCAAAACGCGCTGTCGTATTGAAATATATATCCTATAAATTAGTCCACTATAATCCCGTGTTTCCCTCATTTATGAAATATGTATATTGCTCATGTTCAAATTCCAACACTGTATCAGAAAATTAAACACACTGAATATACTACAGCCTCTTACTAGTGCACATCTCGCAATTTTATTTGTCTAAAATGTGCGGAGAATTGCAAAAGTTGAACTCCTTTGCCATGGTGCTACCACCGGCGCTGTGAGTTCCTAATGTACCATGTGAAGATAATATATTTAACGTGCTTAAAACTACCTCACTACAACAATTTTTCTAACACTCCGTTCAACCACTTTGTCTGAATACATACCTCCGTTGTAGCTTACTAGTATCGGGTCCATGCACTCGAATATCTTTATGTGGAGAGCACACTGCTGAATTTTAAAAATTACTGCTCCTGCAAACATACTAATAATTATTTACAATTTTGACAAAAATCGAATCATGGCTTATATGAGGGAAGTTATGTTTATATTTGCGATCATTGTTAACGATGTGACATCACTCGACAAGAATTCCTTACCGTTTCCAGTTCAACTCAGTTCCAACTGCCTGATATGTGTGGTTACGTCGGAGATTTCTCACCTTCCACTAATAAATCCAGACAATATTTTCACTCACACATATACCGTGCACTATGTCAGGAATTTGTCATTTGAAATGACAAACAAACAACTTCACGCCGGACTGCTACTTTTTGGAGATTTCAGAGACGAAGTAGACATAGGTTACTACTTTTGTCTTTTTCAAAACATTCGATTGCCCAAATTTTGTCGGTTTTCATTGTCCCATTCGGATAAGCGTTATATAGCCTCAAGTGCAGGCATACATGAATGAGAACGAGTTCAAGTGAGTACCAACGACAGCCAACTTTCTGACGTGAAGTTTTTAAAGGATTTGGGAAAGTTGATGATTGCTTTCTTCCAGCGTGTGGACTGCTTTGATCATAAAACTCAAGTTTGCGATGCTGTCTCGTTGAGCGTCGGAGAAACGACCTCCCGAATTGGCACTCCCAGAAATACCAAAATTATTAATTTAGTTTTGACTGAATACTTGTAAATTAATTAGTGCGATTTGTGGTTGTTACTGCGTTTGCATACCAGTTTTGTATCCCAATGGAAATTTTTTTGGGAGGACAGGATTCAGCATCTTCTGCACAATACAACGGGAAGTTGACTGATACATAACAATAAGCCAATACGAATGCACAGGTGGCCATTTTTAACCGAAAAAATTCTAAACAGGCCATGTTTTCAAACGGCTGCGCACTACTGCCTAACCGTATCCCGTATTTGCTTCAATATCAACTTGTTACAAAGTGTGGATACTGACGTACGTTTAATTTTGATTCATGAAATCATCACATATATGTTTAAAGAGACGCGTTCTTTAGTACATAATTATCCAAAAAAATACAACAAGATTCAGTGTTGAGTACACGCTGCCTTCCGCCCAGATGTTACTGTTCTATTGGAATGCAAATCAAAATGAAATGTGCCGGTTGTAAATGTCAGAACAATTTCTCCAACAATTGGTCTGAACGTTGGGGGCAGTGATGATAATTGAATGCTTCAAGTATCTAGTTATGGTATAAGTATTGAGACGACCTTTTCATATGTAAAGTCAGTTATTGTCTAGACTAGTATTTTTAAGCGACTGAATAATTGAAATGGCAAATTAGACAAATATTACAGCATATGTTGTGGAAGAACTCTAACGTGGAATGGATGATGTCACATTCAAATTGCATTTAGTTATTTTAGTTTACTATTTCCAAATTGTATATATTGTAATTTTAAAGTTCTGATGCATATAATTATGTTGCCATGACTGATAATCGTCTAATTAGTTATATTCAATTTCACTTTAAACTCGCACCATCCCCCGTCGTAGAGGCCCGTATCATTGGATCGACTATCCCTGATGTAGTACGACCAGGACGTATTCTTTTTGCCCTAAATTAAAAAAATACAAGATTGTACAAACACAGAAGTAAGCAAATATTGTTAAGAATATCAAAATTTATTTTCAATTTATGTAATTTCATACGCACCGTTCCATCCTCATTCATTTCTTGACAGCCGGCCCTGCATGTGGAATTTGGGTGAACATAAAGGGAATTTTTGAAAGTGTATTTTTTGTTAGGACATAACGTTCCACACTGTCCATCTTTGCAGGTATAGTTGGAGAGGTTGTAGCCGTAATAGGAGGCGCTGCTGTAGCCGTAAAAACTGATCCAGACTTTGAAATCGAATTGGTCGGGTACGACTGGAGGCCCTGTGAATGTAAAGTCAACTTCAAAAGGTAACGAAACGTTTTTGCGGATTGTACATGGAAGCTGCTGGCATCCTCTTATACGGACTTCGTGTAGGATAGCTCGACCACCTGAAACAATTGAATGAAATGTTAAAAACCAAAGCAGTCCTTTAAGTACTCGAGCGCTGTTTTCTTACAGCGTAACTCAGTGGGTTCCACGGCATCCGAAAATGCTGCCAAAAGTACCGATGTAAAGAGTGTAAATAGAAATGGTGCAGGTCCCATGACTTTTGAAATTGCAAGTATCTGTATGAACTGAACTTGTTACAAGCAGACGCTAGTGTTAGACTGCAAAGTGTTGTTGAAAAGCCAAATTTATAGCTCCGGATCCATTCGCAGGGCATATCAGTTTGATATACTTTTTATTTGAACAACTGTGACGAGCATGCGATATAAAATTTATTTAAACTTTCAATGACAGTAATTACGGTAATTGGCAATATTCAATGAAGTTTAATCGAGTGGCTCAATATTTTTCTACAGTATTTACGAACGTAATTAACGTCAAGTTGATTTGTGGCCAGGTGTAGTGAGCCAATTCACATTCTTCAAAATCACAACCTTGAAATGGGTCATGAGTCATGACATTTAATGCATGGACATGGATTGTATGACTGATTGTAATTATCTACATCAGTTGCATAAGTCTATGTTTCCAGTAATGCAATTCGTTTTTGAGGAGGCGCTAAATATTAGCTTTATTTTTTACATTCTCGAATTTGCAATTCAAGACATTCCGCGCAACAACATGACTGATGACTATGTTTTCTCGGATATTGACGTTTCTTTTATTTACGAATATTTATGATTCAACAAAGCTGACTTCCAACGATACCACCGAGTAAATTATGCAAAACCGCTCTTTTTACGTGCGCAAATTAAGTCGTCAAGTAATTTTATCTTACATTCTACTGTGTTCCATTTGCTTGCCCAGGTGGCTTGACTGCTCCATGAAACCTCTGCCGACTTATCGCTGATACTACACCGCTGATACTTTTTATTCCACATGTGGTCTGTTTCCTGGCATAGATAATTCCAACTAGTCTGCGGTGACGCTAATTGCAGTAATTAGTAGCGCGCACGCAGCCGGTTTCCCCATCTATATATTTGGCAGATTTTCCCCATCATTATTATGATTGCAATTAACATCAAGCAATTTTTTATTTAATTTATGTGGAACTTTAATGTCATGATGTGAATTTTTAGATGTGCCCCCAAAATAGTTCTACATTCAAAACATGCCCTTTTAAGCAGTTCAGCAGTCTGATATCTGGCCGCGTAATATGTCTGGCATAACCGCATTGAAGCTATTGACACCATATTGCATACGTTACGACGTAACGACAGGTGTCATGTGCAATAAGATGAAATACTTTTATTCAGAATCATGCATATGGGACATTTATCATTTTCGTCAAGGGCAGCAGACGTGGACACCACAAATATATGTCGCACACAACACATTCATACGGCTTGTGTATGAGTAATTTTCGAGGTATCACTACACAAATGTGCTTTTTAAAATTCTCATGTCGATGCCTGGAAAGTAATTTTCCGCAGGTCAAGCACCGGAGTCTGGTCCGCTTATCTGGATTAACTTGTGTATGGAGCCACAGGTATTCTTGATTTCTTAATGATTTATTACACTATTTATGATTTATTACGATTTTTGTCATTTTCTACCACCTGGCTTCATTCGAAAAATTGTATGTCCCAAACACTGGACCAAATCGCTCATTCGTCCTCTCTCCTGGACACAATACTGAAGTCACTGGCGTTGGCTCCACCACTGCTGCGGATGAAATATCTGAATTTTCTTCACGAGGACCAACCTATTTGGGTAGCCTTAAACCAAACCGGATGTTACTGGTGAGCAAAAATTTAAACTCAAATTTCAAAGCACGTTGACGACGTTTCAGCAACGCCTTTGTTTAATCTTATTGATCTTAGTTCCTGGTTCCGAGGTTTTATCCGCCGATAACCTTAACGACACTATTTATCGCTATGGATTTGGTAGCAGTATGGCTTGTTTACACGTTGCCGGAGCTGTCGCCGTTCTCTTTTCCCAAATTCTAAATATTTGCTACGTTCAAGTGAAAAACTGTTTTCAGGATCATGCGAACCGTTCCCTTGGGTCCGCTGACAAATGTGGCGGAACACCATCAACCGCGTTCCCAAAAAATATTTATGGCTATGGAAGGATCAATGTCCGCAGGGCTCTGATTGCTGCAAATAGCGGAGACAACTCAACTAAAATACATTATAATTACGCCCTTTAAAATTATTTATTGATAAGTTCCGACGTATGGTGCAGAAACAAGTAATGTAATGAATAAAATGAATGCTAGTGCTACAGTTATGGTTTTACTGTATGCTGGACATTTCATGTTTCAAAATCAATTGTCATTCGCAATGAAAAATATTCACACAAATAGAATTCTAATTGATTATATTGAGTTGTACATTAAACCAGCAAAGTCCAGACTGGGTGGCATCCGTAACGTTGGATCTGCTGTCTGAGATAGAATATCTCCATTGTGTATCCCTCTTGCCCTGAATTCCATAAGAAGCAGATTATTTAAGAATAAAAGTATTGCACAAACTGATTAAAATAATTATTTAGCACTATGTCAGAATTGAATTGAGGCTCACCGTTCCATCTGCATTCATATCCTCGCAGCCAGCGGTACATCTTGATTTTGGGTCAACATAGAGCGAGCTTCTGAATGTATACTTCCGGTTAGGATACATCATCCTACACTTTCCATCCCCGCAGTTGTATCCACTGAGGACACTGCCATACATGCCAGGTGGTGGGCCGTAGTATGAAATGAATACGTTGAAGTCAAATTCGTCGCCTTGGGTTGGTGGACCAGTAAATGTGAAGTCAACTTCATAGGGTAGCCGCTGGCCTTTGCGAATTGTGCAAGGTTGCTGCTGGCATCCTCTAATACGAAGATCATGCTGTATGGCTCTCCTGCCTACAAAATTAAAACAATGTTCGCATATCATTATCACTTTATCAAAATGATATTTAAATATGCAAAATGCGTTGCTATGTGCTTACAATCTAGACGAGTTGGCTCCACTGCTTCCGAGAACGTTGCCAGCAGCCCCGTGGAAACGAGTGCGAAGAGATATATTATACCGCCCATATCAATTATCCTTTCACACAGTACAGGTAAGCAATAAATTTTATCGCGCAGAAGGTTGTGAAACAACATGAGCTGTTGTGAAAATTTCCGTGCTTATATATCAAGTTCGGTTCAGTGTGCAACGTATATAACCAGGTGGTCTGATTTGCCCATAAATAACCCATCCGACTGTTCACTGACACCAATTACAGTAATTGGTAGCACGTGCGGGATAATATAGCTGGTTCCGTAGTAGAATTCGATGAAATTTACCCCGACTATTAATTATGACAAAACCAACGTCTAACTGATATATTGAGCAGATGTGATTAAATCGGCTGAGTTAGTGAGAATTCCCGGAACAGATTGTAGCGAACATAAATTTTGACCTTCGAAGGAGGTGATCGCCCACATCTGAGCTTGACCTATATATGATTGGATAAACGCAATTAAAATCATGTGCAGCTGTCTGGAATGACAAAAAGTTCAATCCTATATAATAAGTTTCCTTTATACCTGTCGATCAACTCATCATCATCATCATCTCATGATTCGTAGACATCGTCCCATTGAAAAAATATAAACAATTTGTTTAGTTGAAACCAACCTGATGGTCATTTCCAACTTTATGAGTCCATCAGCCGTCTTAAAGGAACTCGGCCCAAGAAACGCTGGGGATGGATCGTAACCATTATTTTTTAGCCAAGTGGAATAGTTTGCCATTTTATTCAGAACAAAAGTTTTCAGCTCGTCTGAACTTGCGTATTGTATGAAAGTTGAAACGGCGCAACATAGGAAGAGCAAATTAATTTGCTTCAAGATTTCGCTATGCACATAAGGACAAATCTAGTTGTGTTTTCAACAACCGTTACTACGTGAATTGCAACCGGGTTCATCGGATTTATTTCGTGCAAATAGTAGAACCGATTCGCCAGGGAGAAAATAAATAGGATAAAGCAATACATTTATAATTATAAGTGCTTTGTGACGAGATAAGAGTTTGCTATCTGAAAATATTAAAAAATCGCAATATGTACTGAGTAATATGTTGTTCACGGAATTTAGTGAATGATTCTGCGGGCTTAGACATTGAACCGTGTTGGAGACAAGAATGAAAGAAAATATTTTGTTTACACAGCTGAATGTGCTCAAGAGCATCATAGTGAAAAACATTCAGGTGACATTCACGATGTACTGTCATGTACTTCTGAAGAAGTAACTGTCGCCAACATTTGGCAGTACACTTGAATAAACTGACCTCGTCAATGTGGATAATAATGTAGCCATCAATTAATTAAAATTAATTATTAGTAATTGAGAATCCACATTTAACAACCAAATTGCTATATAATTTATTGTTCCTCATTAGTATCAAATTCCATGGACCATTTTTGCACAATTTTAAACGCAAGTAGCATACATTTAAATCTCTTAATTAGTTATATTCAGTTCCAAATCAAACCAGCAGAGTCCCGAATCAGTGCCGTCGGTTACGTTGGATCGACTGTCGCTGACGGAATAGTTCCAGCGTGTACTCCTCTTTCCCTGAAATTATGCAGTAACCCAATGATACACGTGCTATCAAAAATCTCTCATAAAATATAACAATTGATTTTCGGGGGGATCTTATTTTTAAAAAATGAGTACCGTTCCATCTGAATTCATTCCCTGGCAGCCGGCGGTACATCGTGAATTTGGATCAACATAGAGAGAGTTTCTGAACGTGTACCTACGGTTTGGATACAATGTTCCACACCGTCCATCCCTGCACGAGAAGTTGCTGAGGTAGCTGCCGTACGCACCAGGTGGAGGACCGTAGTACGAGATGAATACTCCAAAGTTAAATTCGTCGCCTTGTTCCGGAGGGCCGGTGAAGGTAAAGTCAACTTCGTAGGGTAGCCGCTCGCCTTTCCGGATAGTACAAGGTTGCTGCTGACATCCTCTTACACGTACCTCGTGTTGGATAGCTCTTCTACCTAAAACAAGTATACATCGGATTCATCCGACATTACCTTTTGCTAAAACCAGGATGAGGGTTATGTAGTGATATTTGCTTACATTGAAGGCCAGTTGGTTCAACCGCTTCTGAAAACGTTGTAAGAAGCCCCGAGGAGACGATAACGAAAAGAAATATAACCGTGCCCATATCTATTACTCGATTTATTTGCTGAGAATAGGTTTGATGAGCAGGAAGTACTTACAGAGTGTGAACCGATCTAGATTGGTGTCTACTTTATATATCCAGGGTACCTTACCTCAACGAGTGAATTCAGGTACTGTTTATTGCACATGTGGGCTGTTTCCTGGCATAGACATTTTAAACTAATTTGCGGTGACGCTAATTACAGTAATTAGTACGACACACTTGAGCGCTGGCAACCGGTTCTGCGATATAATTGGCAGATGTTTCCCATCATCAACATGTCGGTCATTAACAGCAAGCAACTTTTTATTTTGATTGATGTGAAAATTAAATGCCCTGATGTGAGTTCTACGATGTGTCTCCGAGATAGTTCTACTTAAAAACACAGAACCCTGGAAGCAGTTCAGCCGTCTCACATCTGGAGTCAGCATACGTCTGGCATAACCGCAATGTAACTTCCCACGTAAATGTATGAATTTTTTCTACAGTACCAGCACGTGCGCCCGTTCGGGTTATCTGTAATCGCTTGTATATAGAGCCGCAAGTATTCTTATCTTCTAAATGATTTATTACAGTGGTCGCATTTGAAAAGACGTTTATTCATATTGGCCATCAACTGTCATATTTTGGAGAATGAAAGCTAACATTGTTTAATAGCAGGTGTTTGTAATGTTTGCTAATGTTATAAACCGTTGTGTGATATGAAAATAGAATTTAATTTTATAGTACATGGAGTAAAATATAATGCAAATACAAATCAAGTATTGAATTTAGGGCAGCTTTGGGCGTAGAATCCGAATATGAAATCAGTTTGTTGACAAAATACAGTATGTCTGTCCGGTCGTAAATACATAAGAATACGAAACATGTGTTTTTGAACTAAAATATATCAAATTTAAATAAATCGGATGCGTAGATTAAAAAATGAGAACCATTTTTATATTCATTGCATACTGTATGAGTTAGAGAAGCTAACTTTTAAAGTAAACACTTTACGTAAAATCCGATTTCATGTTTGAAATCTACGCCTCAAACGTGATATTTTCAAATATATAATTTAACTAGAATGTAAATTTTAAACACCACTTATTTTCAAGTGATATTTTCTTACATCAGTTTTACAGCAAATAAAGTGCATATTCGGATTCTCCGTATAAAATTTGCTAACAATCCGTACTTGGTTTTACTGAACTCGACTTACACTTCAAAAGTGTGCCTAGTGAGTAGTTGTTTGAAAGCGATGAAATAATATGGCCAAGTTGAACAACCATTAAATTGCAACAATGGTAAAATTAAAAGTTATCCTTTTTCAATGTATGTACACATGCACATACAAAACTCACGAATTCATAAATCAAATATTTCGCTGGCTCTAGTAATATAATGAAAATAGCTTTTATATTGTATTCTATGACATTACTGTGTATCATTAATGTGCAGCGGATATCTTATTTGATTTTTCATTGTACATAAACATGGTTAATTAAAATAACAGAATGCACCCTTCTTACTTCATACGATGAAAGGAATATGGGAGGGATGGGAGATGACAATATTTAAGAATTTCGGGTTTACACTCGTCCTAGGTTTGACACAATTAGTGTTACTATGTAAAGCTTCGACGTTCCTTGCGTTGATTGATACAACAGTGTGTGTCCAGTTCCAAATTCAGTTTATGTACCTATGCCAAGTTTATGGAAAATCTGAAATCAAATATATTAAATAGCGGTAAGGAAGACCTAGATCCGACGTTGTACGTTTCCTATATTCACCTCATTATAGAATTGTCAGAGTTTAAACGTTGGCATAAATCATTAGAATAAATGAGCCTACACATATCATAACCAGTTGCTATCTGCCACGTGGCATGATATAACTCATTTTTTTAAATATTCAACTACCTCTAATACAGTTCACAATTATGTAGATGCCACGCATTATACTTATTGTATTTTTTTAAAATTAACTTTATTAATTTACATAACGAATTAATATACGGAAAGTATGTGTGCAGCTATCCGAAACTTGAGCGGTTGTTTCCTGGTAACATCTAATGAACTAGTGAGTTCATAATTGACAGTACTTGGTTATTAAATAAGATAATTATTCTTCGAAGCAATCAGATTATTACGTAGAGTACAAGAATAAAACCATAAGTGCTGATTTGATTTACGTGATAGAGCGTGAAATGGACCACATCTCCGTACTGTATGTAGTGAAAATAAAAATCGTAATTATTTTACACGTGCCTATTCTTATTATATATAATGTTGCGTGTTGATCGTTTGCATAAGCCATTAATTTGTTAGAGAGCTTCCGTAATAGAGGAAGAAATAAAAAAGGCAGTCATTTTATGCGTAACTTAAGTAAGGAAAAACCATTTTAATTAAGTTAAAAGCCTGAACAAAACTATTTTCGTCGCAGTACATGAAAGGGATACCAATCTCCAATGGCTGTCTGACTTTGCAGCATATTTCGATATTATGATACCCACAGTGCGTAATAATAAAAGAAACACTTGTTCTTCTGATCAGAAAGTTTTCAGTAAATTTCGTTTATTTTTCTGTAATGGAACAAATACTTAAAACAATATGCATTTCATATAGTGTTGGAAACTAATAAAATTGGCAGTGCACTTTGAGTCTTTCAATATCCGTATACGAATCTGTGAGCACTGTAAAATTCAAGGCAGGTCGCTTCAATGGCACAAGAGAACGTCCTAGTCCGCTGTGTCCTAATCTCACCGTAATAACTGACTGAATTCAAACTTCACTCTCGTTAGTTGAGCTTAATATTAACAACCGGCCAAACAATTATATGATTTACACAAGTTTTATCCCAAAATATCGAATTTGTAATTGTGCTTTCTTTGAAAATTATACTACTATTTCAATGCACCATGGTTGGTTTCGCCACAACAATGGAATGCCGAATGTATTTATCTCTTCTCCTTATCGCGGCAAGACTTTCTATATTATCAGCTGAATTTTATCCATTTGAAGATTTTAAAATTCATTCTTTCGACCAGTTAATAAAACATGATCCCAAGGATTGGCAATATGGAGAAAAGAAAGCAGTTGTTCTGTCAAAAGTGCAGAAAAGCCTGAATTATCCTCCCAGGAAGGACATGTTTTTGAACATCTCGGATGCTCTCAAGTCGTCAACCTCTCCACATTGCATCTTTGTCCTTGATAATTTTCAGAGTGCTGATCTATTCGTGTCACATACAAGCACAATCATACGACGCCCCCAACTTGTGGCCTATCACCAGGTTGGTCCTAGATGGGATCACTGGGATCCTTTATGGGTTCCAGCCGGATTTTTAAACGCCAACTACACCATAAAAGCAAAAACGCAAAATATAAGTTGTCACATCACTAATTTCTTAGGGGGACTATCTGGCGTTGATATGACGGACCACTGTGTGCGGCTGAACCTTTTCCAGTTTGCTGCTAAATCAAAACCATGGAATTGTCTGGTTCACGTAACACTGCAAATACCGTCGATAGTGTTAAAGGTTATGCCGCACTTGATGCTATTCAGGCATAATGTGGAAACTGAAATAGTTAAACATTTCCAAATGTCGGAACAATCTATGGTGCCGCAACTTCGCTTGCTTATAAATCATGACCTTTATCCACTTACAGATGACACCTTAGGATACTACATGCAACCTGAAAGACAAAGGGACCACTTCAATTGGATGCGAGGTGCGAGACACTATCCGTTGTTGCATAATACATTAACTGTATTGCTTACATTGACGGATGAGGGCAAACGGCAATCTGGCAGGATTTCGTTTGTATCAATGTACTGGAAATCTGTAGATGACACCGACATGATGATACAGTTGACAGCTGTAAGCATTCCTGACTTGCAACGCTTCCGCACGTCGTCTGGAGATGAACCTGAAGCTCGATGGCGCTGGGTACACACTCAAAGTTCGACATTATTTGAGGAAACAGTTTTTAAATTTATGAAGAAAGCACAACTTTGTGATACACGATTCTCGGGATATTACAATCAGTTCCGTCTGTTGGGTAGCACTAAAGCGGATGATATGTTTGCCTACGGGATTGCATCTTTGCTCCTCGACACTCTTTCCAATTCGACTCTCATGGTGAATCAAGTATATTGTAGAAACAGTGTCGCGTCTATTGAGAATACTGCGAAGTTATTTGTAAAATGGGAAACTGATAATTTCTTGAGGGCGTATATGACAAATAGTAGATTTTCCTCCAGCTACCGTCTAGGCTACAAAGAAAATTTAAACAACTTGGTGTTTGTTAGCTGCGGTGGTGAAAAGGGGACGCACACGTTCGGTGTCGAGGAATTGACCAACGTCTACGATTCATACAGCTGGGGATTTATGTTACTTACCGTGTTAATGTTAGCACTGGTTCACCGATATCTGCTTTCCGATTTGCCACCCTCAACTCACGACCTGTTTTTTCATGTAATGCCATTCATCAAACTATTTCTAGAGCAAGGTGATCCTTTTTATTCACATGCCACTAACGTTATCCATCTCCGATTTGTGATCATTGCGGTATCCTTAATCGGAATAGTACTCAGCAACGGGTACAAGAATAGCAACGTGTACAATTTAATATCTCCAAAGGACTTGCTGCCATACACACGCTTTGCCGAACTAGTCAAAGAAAACTTTGAAGTTCACGTTAGGGCGCAACACATTCACATGTTAATGGATAAATGGAAATTTGTGACCCAAGAGGACTATTTAAACTCGACAAACATTGACATCCGACCTCCTTCTCTACACATGTTTAGCTCACACAGGATATTTGTTCAGTCTGATCTGATGACTTTAAAGTACCTACAGAACGAAATAGGGACAAGTCAAATAATAGCAACTGTCGAAAACTATACGTCGCTTCATCCAAATATCTCTGCCCTGTTCAAGCAACAACTTTCTAAGAACATTGGACAATGGTACAACGTGACTAGAGAATCCTGGGTGAAGAAAGAAGAGGAAATGAAATCGGCATTCACTCATTCGCACGATGTGGGCCTCTATGATCATCTCAAGGCCTGTAAAAAATCGGCTCTAGTACTTCCAACTCATATGGCAAACAAATATGCATCGACGCTGTTTCAATCTGATCCTACTCTCAGGTTAAATATTGGTCAGGAAAATTACGCAAACATTTCGGTTGTGTTTCAGTTTAGTGGATCCGTACATCCCAAGTTGATACAGCGGATACAGGGAATAATTTTTTCTGGCATTTGGGATTGGCATTCAAAGTATATCGCAGATGCGACCAGGTTTTTGCCAACTTTAAAGGATACAACATTAAGAACACCGGATATGCACGGAAACGTATCTACCATATTTTATGTGTTACTATGTGGGCAAGTGCTCGCTGTTTTCGCATTTTTTATAGAGAAAATTTCGCAAGTTTTGCGATGCATATGTCATGTGCTTGTCCGTAGCGTTAAGAAAATGGCCACCATTCTGCGGTCAATTAATATAAATTGTTATCGAATCACACACCGAACTTCAGTCTCAAGGATTATTCATCCAATGTGGTAGATATATTTTTCGCTAATTGAATGTGTCTCTAAATACAAGCACTGGCTTTAGAGTTGCAACTTTCAGTCACAAAAACAAATAGCAATTTCTTTCACCAAACTGAACTAAAATTGTAATGAAAAGAACCGGATTTAAATAGAAACTGTAGAAACGGTATCGTGAACACGACGATGTCGGCGATCATATGACTACTACTGGTTTCTCTGAGTGGATGTTCGTGTTCCCAGGAAATTGTTAACGACAAAATTGGCAACTTAAATTATCTAAGTAGCATGGACCGATGCAATAACTTCTGCTATTTGTCTCCCGGTCCAACTAACTAGAGGAGCAGGCCTGCAATATTTTATGTGGCAGTAGCAGACTGATAGCAATCGGTCCTTTACAATGGGGATACGGATCATTCTCCAGGCGCAAGGGTATCGGATCGGGTCCTCCAACGTCATCGCCACCGCCGGATCCGCCGCAAACCACCACCAGAGCCTAGCTGGACATACAACAATCGACCGCTATAGGAACCTCACTTGGAATGCGTATTCGGGCGCTGCTGAATAATATAGTCATCAGAATTTAACAAAATTGTGAAATCTGGCGAGCTAAATTAAACTCAAAACTTTCAATGCAATTTAATTTTCCGGCATAATGTTTAAATTTGATTACATGTTCACTGTCACATTTGTTTGTCATGTCAAATTTTCAATGCGAAAGTGATACGAGAACATGTAACCGTGTCGCCTGTCATATGTATGTGATTTAATTTGGAATGCTGTCATTACGCATTCACGCATGCGCATAAGCAATACATTTTAAAGTAGCCAACACTTTTACATGGAAACAGTTCCGTTACAAGCACACAATGGAATAATGTGGAATTGAATCGCTTAAAAATTTAATTACTTTTATGTAACAAGGGCGTGGCTCAAAATTATATTTACATTACATTTCATAATCTACAAAATTCAAGTCGTAAAACTAATCGCCTTTTGTTCGTTTTTCTTTATTGTTCTTGGTCGTGTTAGACGAATGGTAAGAAAAATAACCACACCTATACTTGTATATACCACTTAGCAGTTTTTACGCATTAATTAATTATTGATTCACCAGTTGCTCATTGATGTTGTAATTGATGGTTTTACTATGCATTTTATTGGTTCAAGAAATATTACATAATGTAGCTGTAATGATGTTCATACTTATGTAATTCAATGATTTGTGAAGTTCACTGTGATTACGCCGTATATATATTGTAAGCTAAACTAAACGCCTTGAACTTCATTTACGTAGAACCGATTGTGTGGACACGAAGATGGGGGCTCTCATAGGGCTGCTAATATGTTCTCTCGTGGGATTGTTGAATTCTCAGGGAATAGGTAACCAATAGTTAAAAATTCAAATTTTCCACCTAGCGTAGGCGAATAAAAGTTGTTATTCTTTTGTTGGTCCAACGATTTAGAGGAACAACAGGCCTGTAATATTCTGTGCGGCGGTAGCAGATTGAGATCAATGGGTCCGTCCCCTTGGGCACATGCGTCATTTAGGCTCAGGCCTCCAAAATGGAATGTGTTTAAGCCGCAGTACATACCACCGCCTAAATCACCACCACCACCACCTGTAGCTCCGCCAGAGCCCAGCTATACTTATGACGACCGGCCATATTGGGACGTAAAATGGGAATGCATGTTTGGGCGTTGCTGAATGACTTATCTTTGTGTCATCTCAATGCTAAACAAATCTATGGAAATTGCTAAAAGTGCGTACTAAATTAAAATTAAAGTCTCCAAGAAATATTGAGAATTTTGTTTTCTATCGAATAAAACAATGCAATTATAAATATATATCACGATCCGTAGTTTATGATGAATTTGTTATGATATGTGAATGCATGTATGGCTTCCAAACATATGTAAACGAATTCTAGCTTCCAATGTGCCTACCTGTTCATAGAACCTGCTCAATTTCCTTGTTATTGTTGTATATTTCATGTGGTGTGTGTGGTACGGTTTCTTAACAGATCCATCAGAGCAAAACAGAGATAAATTATCTTATTACCAAATATTTGCATAGGCATAGCATTGTTAGTATACCATCATCTAATTTTTGTTACAATTCTCTTAAAACTCAGGTTTACTGATGCCGGTTTTGATTAGATGTCAGATGGAGGTGGATAAGTTGATGGATATATCGAAAGACAGGATGGCTCATTTAACCGAATTGAACGCCCCTGATACAACCCCGTCGAATATGCGGGACAGTCATTATTGATACTTCTATGGAGTGTGCATAGAAATCCCGAAATTTTCCAGCATTCTGAAATGTTTGACCCAGACCAGTTTCTACCTGAGCGTGCGTGAAACAAAGAAATTCCCGTGCATTTTATTTCATTTCCCATGGGATCTCACAATTACATTAGCTGGAAGATGGAGCTCGTCGTTTTATAAATTATTGCGGCTCACGAATTAAGGCAATTGGAACTGGCGGCAACCTAATAACGTCAAGTTATTTTACATCATCACAATAATCCCTTGAGAGACCGTGCAACTTATCATTCACACTACGGAATCGTGGTTTATTCTACGTTTATTTATCTGACACTGGCCAGTGCTATCATGATATCAGCGCCATTGAAAACTTAAACTATGAGGATTTCTACAAGAAGGTTCAATTAAGATAGGTAACTGATTCATAGATGCAATTATTAATGAAATATTATTTTCAACTACAGTATTAAACATTATCCATTCGAGCGTGTCTGGTTTTCTTTATCGGAATAAAGTCATCCTTCCTAGAGCAGTTTACTTCATCCGCACCTTAAGTAATACATTAACAACAAAGGAACGTGGGAAATGTAAAACCATTTCCACTTTACACTATTGTGCGCATGAAAAGCAAATTTCAAATGGCGTACCATCAAAACAATCCCAAATTCCCTCGTCGTCGCAGACCCACTCCTCTGGAATGCACTTTCCAGGTGCAGCATTTTCTATTGTCTCTCTGTTGCATCTGAATTCATTATCCGTACATGGACATGCTTCCTCCGTTTCGTCACTCCCGTCCCAGCACGTATCTTGACCTTGAATTGGTAATCAGAATTTGTAATTATACCATTCCATAATGAATCACGAGTCAACATATGTTTAAGAATTGTTGTGAACATTAAACGAAATTACCGTCGCAAACATCCAGTGGATTTATACATTTACCATTGGCGCATTGAAACTGCAATAAAGACAAATTACAGAAACTAGTGTCTGCCATTTTCGGTGACACTTATTAACAATGCAATTAATGTTTACATGTGTGCTGGGACACGGTGGACAAACTCCTGTTTCTGGATCAATTTCATCGCTCATATCTCCACAGTCATTCGATCCATCACAAAGATACGTCGACCGAGTGCAGTTACCATTGGCGCATTGCCACTGATAAAGATATCACATCAAATTGAGTAAATAAATTTTCCATGCATCTCATTTAGGCAAGCAGATAACAACTTCAAGGATAATGTAAATATGTTACCCTGCCAGGACGCTCAGCGCAAGGTGGACAAGGATCAGGCTCATCGCTGGAATCCAAACAGTCAACTCTTCCATCACAATACCACCGTTCCGAGATGCATTGTCCGTTAGCACATTGCCACTAAAGATGAACAAATATTTATGAAATTAGTAAAATTTGTACGTTAACTTAAATTTTGGCAACAATTAATTACCTGTCTATCATTGCAATGCGGGCATTCATCTACTGTCAAGGGCTCGTCGCTCCGGTCGCCACAATCATCAACTCCATCGCAAATTCTATACCTATCAACACAGCGGTTGTTGGCGCACTGGAACTATTTTCAGTTAATTAGAAAGGCAACAGTAAAAGTATTAAACACAAGAGTACAGGGAATTAAAAGTTAATCAGAATCCACCTTACATGTACTGCAGGGCATTTTGGGCAGCGACCGGTTTCCGGGTCTCTCTCGTCAGTTCCATCCAAGCAGTCTTCAACGTTGTCGCAAATTTTGGTGTGTTCAACACACCGAGTCTCGTCGCATTGAAACTAGGGAATTCAATGAATAGAGAATCGAATGTAAAATAGTCCATGAAAAATGTATACTTAATTAATGTAAATTTTAACGCATGCTTTGGAGTATAAACTTAATATCACAAATTCTAGAAGCTACGCAGCTATAGCAAAATTATTATTTATGAAACTGATGTCCTTACATAATATCCGGGACATTTTTGTGATGCGGCAAAACCGAACAAGGCAAGAAATCCAATTAATATAAAACTTCTCATGTTTCCAATTATATTTGTTACTGTAAGCAAGCTATTCGTTGTTGTTTGAAGCTCACATCCACACTGGTCTCGCACAATGTTGTCGCATTCGTTGTATAGGATTGGAGAAACAGTAGTTATGTTTAAACTAGATAAGACCGATAATTCTGACGAGAATAAATCAAAGTGTTGAAGGTCATTGTATTATTTTTAGTTCAGACCACATTTTGCAAAACATGTTCAAAAGGTTACAATGTTTTCATGACTCTCATTAACTAATTACAGAGCAGATACCTAACAGTACAATTTTGATTCCTCTGCAAATTTTATCAATATAACCCTGCACTGGAGAAATACCATTCCGTCCATCTGGTAACGTTATCTTGATATGGTAAATATATCGTGAAAGAAAGGTTTTGTGCTCACAAAGGTTTTGTCAGGTTCATCGCGTTGGACCTATACAAAATTTGCAAAAAAAAGTTGTGATTGTAAGTTTCCTTTCAAAACCTTTTGTTTTAGCTCCCTTTGATAACGTCAAGTCTCAATGAACTATATTATGCATGCACGGAACAGAATACTTGAACTACGAGCGTGTAAACTACGTATTTATTTTGTCAATTTTTACAATTAAGATTTTTCAGATGTTTACAGCCATTCGTATTAAGTGCGTTATTCCCACCGTGTTAGCAATGAAACGGCAACTAGATGCCAAATTAATGGAACCAATTGGTTCACACATTGTTTACAAATTTTCCCTTGCAAGTATATCTGAAGAGAGCGATTCATTGTGGCGTGTTGTAAATGTTGAATAGCTCAAAAAGAAGCTGAGAATTGTTAGGATATTTTTGTGCATTTAAGTGGCACAGATAAATCAATCATTTAGGGAAAGTAAGCCTAATCAAGCAGCTAACTCAAGCCGGTACTATTGAAAATAAATATACAAGAATGATGCGAAATCATTCCCAAGAGGAATAGCCCGGCATATCCTAAAATACCGTGTAAAAGGAAGAAGAAACATTTCGTTTTTGTGGAACATTTCTTGAGAAAGACAGCACAAGTTGTATGAATACAGAAGTATGATGAAATACCACCACTTGTTACATTTTCAGCTCAGAGAGCAAATGCCAATTTCAATGCAAATACGGTGTAAAGTACTAATTGTAAGCTTGTAGCTGCTGCAAAAACACTGCACCGTTATCATGTTATATCCCAGTAAGGTGGATGGTATCAGGTAAACAACTTTGTCAGAGCCAGAACGCAGGAAGTGTCAACATCCCACTACTTATTATACAATGCAATGAAAAATGTTCTTCTATGTGTGTCTGTGTGTGTGGACATATGGCATGAGAGATGCAAAGAACCATTTATAGATACGGTTGTATTGATTTAATTCCACAAAATCGTCTTGAAAAAGCAGGCAGGAAGTAGAAACATACATACTGTAAATCGAGCTTTTATTATACTGTGAATTAAATTTCGGATATCGGGAAACAAGCTGTAGATTCAATTGGAACCAAAATGGGATTTTACTTGATTTTACAGGTTGCACCTTCCATCACTTTTTCTTTCCCTTTCGGTTCCGTTGAGTCACCTGCGGTCCATCAACAACTCCTGTAAACGTAGTAATCATTTTTGTCATAAATGGCAATCGTATCAAAATGTTTTTCACATAAATCAAAAACTTACCCCATCTCATACGAGTGAGCTTCTGGCCCAGGATATACAATCCGGCGCCACCAGCAACTGACAACGCAAATAAAATTCCAACTGCAAAATTGTTCATTAGGTTAAGCATCGGGTATGGCCAAGCTCCGACTTGACTATACACGTACGTAATCCTAGAACAAAAACATGACGATTTATTGGTAAGCAATGAACGTACTGGAGTCAAATGTTTATAAAATGTCGTTACCGTACCAACTTATGTAGGTCACAGTGAAGCCGATGTTGTACGGAAGTGATGAACGCCCAGGGTGAATCTTTGGTATAGTTAACAGGTCCAGAACAATTAATACAATGGGAGCAGTGTGGACTGCATGATTGAGCCAGTTTGGATAAAAGGCGTCTACTTCCTTGGGGAAGACTAGTGACCTGTCAATGCCATACAGTCCCCAGAAGGCGCTTGATACCATCTATTGAATTGGTCATGAAATACGGTACACTGCCAAAATGGAAATTGGTCATGGGTATAACATAGCAAATCTATGTTGCCAAAATGTTTTAAATGTTTTACCAGTCCGACT
Organism: Sinella curviseta; assembly: GCA_004115045.4. Lineage (NCBI taxonomy): Eukaryota > Metazoa > Arthropoda > Collembola > Entomobryomorpha > Entomobryidae > Sinella > Sinella curviseta. Next base: position 26,194,275 of record CM023201.3, on the reverse strand, counting down.
GGAAATGCCAAAACGGCAAACAATTGGTCCCGTATTTTTTGTAACGTTGTTCGTTGTGGGTAACCAGTTGTAGTTTTGGTTGGGCCGTAGATGTCATTCAGTAGCGCGACAGAATGATACACAAGTTGAATAACCTGTACACAAATTATGTAATAAAGTATATGACAAAATCCAATCTAACGAGAATATTAGGAGACTTTGCTTGGCGTTGATGGTACTCACGATATCCCAGATAGTTAAAAACTTCCATATTCCAGGGTAGGACAACACCATGGTTTGAAACAACTTGGTCCTCGTCACATGTTCTGGTATTGTTACGTAAGGTAGAGCCAGGTGAGCAAGTAAGGAGACACCGAAGCAGGTCACCCCAGCTACGTGAGTTAAAACGCTAAGCATGTTTGTGGCAGTTAGTTTTTAATTTTCCTTCTTGTGTCAGGTTGCATGAGCAACTCCCCTGATCAAAAAAAAGTGCTTAAGTAGAAAAAGCGATGCCAAAGACACTCATCACTGTGGATCGGAAAAAAATAACTTCGGCAGCCCACCCAAAATGATTGGGATTGAGTAACCAATGGGAGTATTTAAATTTCAAGTGGAACATATGGAAAATACGGTCGACTTTTCACTTTTGTCCCTCTTGTGAACAAGTTTCGTTTCTAGTGCTGTGATATCATCAACCGATATTATGTCGAATATGATGCTAAGTTAATCATTATCGTTAATATCGAAATGAATATTTTCACATGGCTCCCTTGTCAATAGATAAGAGTTTCTTGTTTTGCAAAATGTTATCGTACGTGTAAGCTATTGACAGTAACATTAACAATGCGTATGAACATGGCAGATTACAAATCACTGCAATATTTTGTACAAATGATAAAGTTCAAGCAGAAATTTTGTTACATGCTTACTTTTAATTGGGATTTACCACTTCAACTGCAGCTGTGGGTTTTCCGAATGTCACCATATAACATAACTGATACCGATAGTACTTTAAGAAGGCATTATCCACATCAGTGAAAATAATTTATTACTATATGTTAAGCTCATTACCAGCAGAACCAATTTTTTTTATGCAATGTTCTGTACAAAATGCATTTGAATTTGATTTCATATCACATTGAACTTCTTGGTTTGTCACAGAGCTAAGGTATGGAATAAAGCATATCTACTATTGAAATCCACTTTATGCAAATCAGCATATCATGAGATAAGAGATTAGATAAGGAAAGCCGATTTCATGCGAAGATTTCAGAACAACAAAATGTGCTATTTCCATGTATATAGTTTTCTATATTTTGTTATTATTTCAAGTTGCAAATACTTGCACGGGTTCTACGAAAAGATAAAAAATGCTTTGCCTAGGAAACTCTCATTTTTCTTATCGACTTTTGCTTTACACAAGTATGGAATGTGTTCCTGTTTTAATATTTGCATTACTTGTTAGTTGGAGGTGGAACGCTCATTCAATAATTTTTAAGCCTTTTATTTTCGTGTTTGCAGAACATTTGAAATACCATTACGCGTACGATTTATTTTGGCTAAATAGGCGTAGCCACGACTTGACATCAATATGTATTGTTTCATGCGAGACGTGTCAACCGCAACAAATTTATGTTTTATGTACCACACAGTCGACGAAAAAGAACACTTGATTTTTAAAGCTTGTTACCATTAAATTTGAAAGATAATGCTTACACTTTTAGTCATGTTCATTTATATTCGTTAAAGCGAATATGCATAGAAAAATCTAATAACACCATTCTCCGTGTTTAAGATGAGACTGTTTTCAAAATTTATGCGACATGATTTTCATTATGTGTTTACATTAAACAATATCGTTATGGGCGCTTCACGTAAGCTGGTGACTTTTTAATGATATTGAGACTCGATTGTTCACACAAAAAAGTAGTGTTACCACATTGCTTAAACTTACAGAAACGAGGACGGGTGTAAACCCGAATTAAAAAACTACCGGATACGTGTTGTGTGTGAAATTGAGACATTTGACACTCTGCTCTCCTTCCTAAACACTAATCCTGAATTTTTCGATACATTTCCTAAATTATATATTTTGACCATTTGGTGACCCTTAAGGGTCATTGAGCCACCACTCCGACATTTGACCGAATTGACCCATGGTGTCATGACAAAAAATTATCAGCTTAAAATTATCTATCAGATAAGCGCGAATAAAAATTTTTGCCCATAAGGAAGTACGGGGGACCTTACCCCCACCATCTCCCTGGGGATAGGGCCTGGAAGCCCAAAATCAATAGCGAACTTGTTTTTGCCAAATGGTACCTCCATGCAAAATTTGAACCGAATCGGTCAACGTGGAGAGCAGTAATCGTGTTCACAGACACACACACATACGGACACACAAACAAACAACTTAATCGCATTAACTACCTCTCAAGCATTACATGCTTCCGGTAGTTAATAAACAAGGAAAATGGAGTTACGAAAACTAAGATAAACATATACAAAATTTATGAAACTACCAACCCATTGTACTACATGCTGAAATATATCTCTGCTCAATATCAGTCAACCACTGTCATTCTCTCTTTTGCTTAAGAACTGCGAGGACATCTTTGTTTACTGCAGTCTTATTATAATATACTTATATCAGTTTACATAAACAAAAAGGCGAACAAGAACCACTTGGCATCAGTTCAGAATGGAGCTGACACACGGTGGCCTATTGAAATCCGTGCGAGTTCTTGTCCGTGATATGCATCTCTATAGGATTATGCCATTCGAATGGGATAACAAGACAAATAAACTCAGAGTGAAAAGTGACCAAAATATTAAGAGCTTTCGCCTACTATACAGATATACTTGTGTGTACATTTGTATATCTGCGGTGCAGGTGCTTGCGGCCTGGGATAACTCGCGCCTCATTGTCCGTGCAAATTCTGTATGCGGAGTAGGCACATATATCGGAGGATTTTGCGGCTTCTACGTCTGCTTTCACAGTTCCAGAAGAATTGTGAATCTGTTCAACGCTGTCATTGATTTTGAAACGAAGTACACTTCCCAAAATCCCCGACACGTTGTCGTGTACTTCACGCCTCAGTTGCGCAGTAGGAGAAAGTACACTTTAAAATTCATAGCGTACTTTCCGAACGTATTTTTTCTCTTCATGATCAACACTCTAAGGAATCCCTGCATGCCGCTAAAGTCAGGCTACTTTCTTAGTTCGTATTGTCGGGGTGCTACTGGCTTCATTAAGAGACAAGTTGAGTGGACGCTGATAGAAACTGCAACAAGGATACTGATTGGTGGAGCTGGATTTCTCGGATTTATTGGCTTCATGACCAACGGTTCATTTTTCGTCTGTCTGATTAACATAATCGGATTTTGCATTCGGTCGTATCTGAAGCTTATTCCGGAGTAAGATCATTATTTCATATTACATGCGTAATTAACTTAATTAACTCAATGTACCAAATGGTAATTGACCAGATTTTATTAATGTTTACAGCCTCGCAAGAAGTGACAACACGTACACTCAAATGAAGCAATACTCGATTATGTTTCGAAAACTTCAAATATTACTCGCAGAATTTCGCGAATTGCTCTCGAAAAATGTACTCGTTCCATTTGATTTCTCCCTCTTTGTCCCCCAAGTGACTGCATTTTACATCTGCATGGATCTTTTAAGAAGCGACCATGCATCCCAAGATACACCCTTCATATTGGCAAATTTGATGGCAGGATGTGGAGGTGCAACAATGTCCCTATTCCTGTTTGGTTGTCTGGGCCGAGTATACGAGGTTGGATCTCGTACGAGAGAATGCATCAGTCGAAATATTGGGTTAATGAAACAGCGGGAATTTAGGCGATGGTTTAAGTCAACTCCGAAAATTTGGATAAACTTTGGCGAGATATATTTCTTTGAGCCAAGAACGGCAATCAACTATGAGAATATGGTGATAGAAAAGACGGTTGACTTGTTACTTGTGAAATGAATACGACCCTAGCATTGTGCATTCTCATTTAGTTTAATGCTGTTCGAATGCATTTTCAATCAACTTTGTGTGCATGTAGCAAATTGGCTAGATCATGCGTATCTTTTAGCAGCCATTTGTTCGCACCCCCTATAAGTTAGGCTTTATTTGTGTTCTGGGTTACATCTGAATTGTTCCTATTTTCCTCTTTTGAGATGACCTTCATGACAAGGGCACGTTTGTTGGCGGACAAGGGAGTGACCTTGAACAGCAACGTACTTTATTGCGTCGTATCAGCATGGAATAAATTAACGATACAATTGTATATTTAGTCGATAGTCCATGTTCGTGCATGTACAACAGTTGCGCAGATTAAATAATTCTAGAAAACCATGTTCACAAAATTTCAAAGTTCTTGTAAATTGCTGTGCTTTCTGCTCTCTTGATAATTAGGAATTTAGCAAGGATACTGTCAAATACGGACACAGTACTTGACTTTTAAATAAATATGTAATAAACGGTAGCCATACTGCGTTAATGATCACAAAGGATGTTTATTATTAAATATTTTATCTACTGGTTATAATTCCGGCTTACGTCCCCTGTAGTTAAAACCATCTTGTGTGTGAAATACAAATTCATACTTTTGTCCTAGATAACTGAGAGAAAACGAAACGTGAATAGTTTTGCTGTAGTGTCTTATTATGTAGTGCTGTATTCTTGAGCTTAATGTCAACTGTCATAGCTGAAGCTGAATTAAGAATTATCATGTTTTGTGACGATGAAAAAGGCGGAGACACCATTGAAACTTATGACTACATGTTATAGTATATTTTTATGTGATCGTTGAAATTGAGAAGCAAATAAAGTTCTTATACCAAGAACCCCGTGTTATCATTGATAACACATCATCACGGAAAATTAATTCAATTTTGGTAACTTATCATGTTTCGAATAAATTAGCATGGGATATAGTGACTAAAATAAAATTAATAAAGTTAACTCGTGCGACTTTTGCAACTCGTGATTTGAAAAGGACATGTTCGGTAACTTCCTATGAATTATGAAGCACAATTTTTAATTTTGTCAGAAAATTTAAAAGTAATAATAAATCCTCCACATAATCGCTTATATAAACCACCTATTTTTCGTGTTCTTAAAAACATATTTTTTCTGCTAACTGGAAAGTATACTTGACATGCAAAAAACATTATATTCAACTACTTAATTTAAAAGGAAAAACATTTCCACCGCTGCTGTAATACCATTTGGGCAACTACGACGCAAATACTTTAGCATGCCGAGAAATAATTAAATCTACTCTTACAATAATAAAACGTGAAATTATTAGTGGAATATGTCCAATTCTGTTGCAATCGGGAAAATAAATTTAATTTTTTCTCTCTCTGGTTTGAGGTTGGTATCACTTCCATAATCTAAACTTTATTTTACATACTACGACGGAATACTATTAGTGCAGAAAATACATGAAAATATTTATGCAGCGATTATTCTTTAAAGCAGGCTAAATGATAATCGCAAACAGGCTAGCATTTAAATTCCATCAAGCACAGCAAAAGCTACCCTATACTATCCGTGTACTAGTTGTAACCTCTACCTCACCTCAAAAAACATTTTGCTACTACGCACAAGTTACTCGATTTGAAAAAATTCCACTGCATCCAGTTGTACTACAAAGGAATTGAAAAATGCCATATAGCTGCTCGAGCAGCTAACGAAATGGCGCCGTTTCATTACATTCCACCAAAAGAACAAAGAAAATAAATGACAGGTTTCAGTACGAAACTTCTGTCGATTCCTCTCTGAAGCCAAAATGTTAACGGGTCGGATAAAGCTTGACTTATCACGTCGGCTTGGACCTGCCGTAAAATACACAGTTTCAGGTGGATTCTACTGGGATAAAACTGAAGCTCAGTTCGTCCCACTGAAGACATATTTCCACTGGGCATGGTGTACAACTTACTATATGGGTCAGTTCGCCCAGTCTACGCTTGCCGTATATTTATGGCAAAAGAATTTCGGAGTGCCTGATGTGGCTGATGAAGCTGAATCTCATAGCAATCGCAATGATCAGGTATTGATTACCGTAACAGGACTGATGTATCTGCTTATTGTCACTGCCATCCTAGCAATGGGCTCAATTTCCGTCCAATATCGGGACGCAATGCTAAAAAGTATTAACCAAGTATATCGCCAGGAGGACAAAATGAAGTCACAATTCCCTCAATGTACACTGGACGTAACAAAGCAGCAGCAGGCAGAATTACTAATAAGGTTTCTCTGCTACGTCCCATTGGCATTTCCAGTTTTCATAACGCTATCCGTATTTCATCCATTGGATCCATTCCACAACTTTGCTGAGGATGTGCTGGAAATTGAAATCTCGCCTTATAACCCGATTGCATGGGTTATAATATGTTTCATATACTGGGCGACCCATTGCCTTACGGGAATAGCAATCAATATCATTCTAACTGGTGCACTGGTCATAATACAGTGCCAGCATTGGCTCACTGTCACACTGCCCAACGAAAACTCCCTCCAGATCAAAACTCTGGGCAAGTGGTACTTTCGTACAGGAAATAATGGGAAAATTGCAGAGGAAGATGTGGTTTGGATGTATCGATCTCTTCAACTGATCATGGGACTTGTCAATTCATGGATTGCAAAAATCCGGACATCTTATCACTGCGTGGCGTGTCTCATCATGGTAGTTGTAACCAGCTACGCACTGATCATGAACATTGGCCGAATTGTTGAGGATGGATCCCCCATGGCGTATTCCTTGGGTGCGGTGCTGACCATTTTCATGTCTCTGGGAATCTTTCTGTTCTTCATGGAATGCTACTTTATGGACGGACTGGATTCTTTGTGGCAGGTGTACAAGGAACGACTCCTTCAATGCTGCATTCGACGTAGTGGCGGATACAAGGCGGCAAGATCGTTTGGAGCTATAACGGCAATGACCAATTATCCATTCTTCAATGTCAACCGAAGTACATTTTTGGAGTGGAGTAACGTTGTCGTCGACACACTTGTAAATCTCCTGGTTGGTATTTAGTTACGAGCTTACATGCTTGTACTATATATAGTCACCAATATTATAGTTACCATGCATATATGCAAATAGGCTATTTAATACACGCACACTTGCTTCATAAATTTTCACAGTATCATCTAGACAGATTTCCGTTAAATGTTATTGCATCACAGTATTAAAGCATCACTACAGTTGTTCACAAGTATGTATAAAAGGTTGCAAATATAGTATTCAAATATAAATTGTAGTTCTAGAACATATTATAACTTTTTAGACTTGCTGCACTATCAAATTGTTAATGGAGTCAATAAATACTTTTTCATTCTCTCCTAGTTTCATTGCGTCTTTCATTTTAAATTTGCTATTGGACTGGTAGAAACATTCGTGTGTTCTAATGCAAATTTAAATTATATATCTAACTTTATTCAAAAGTGGTTAATTTTTTACTCACGTGTAACGGAGTAATGTATCCCACTACAATAAAAAACTAGCGTTGCCAGTGGCAATTCATTAAGCGTAGAGGCAACTTGCCACTTCGCTAAATGAATAATTTATCAGGGCAAAGTACAACAAATATGTAACCGAGCAAGTCGTAATACCAAGACCAAAGTTATATGAAAGTTGGAAGGTGGAGAAATACAAAATATCAATTTTGTTCGTTTGAATAGAGTAGAATTCTGGCTTCGGAACGGAAATAGTTATTCTCGGTGAAGCATCATCAATAAATTATTCAATTCTCATCACGCTGAGAAGTGGCCAGTGCAGTTGGAACATAATAGTTTGCATCGATACAAGTTTTAAGGTAAGATTCATACTTCATTTTTTTAACATTTTGAGTATTGCCTTTGCCCAGTGAAACTATACGAAAGATTAGTAATATTTACCAAGATAATTGCGCAACAGCTCGTTTTTAATAAATTTTCAAGATTTTATGTTGGTGACATTTCATTTATTTGAAAACATGCGCATAAATTTACATTAGAATAAACCAAACAGAGCAAATATAAGATATATATAATTTCACAATTGAAGTATGATTGTAATCAAAAATAAGCCATTAAAGTAACGTCTTTATTATGTAGTGAGAAGTGTTTACCTGCATGTTGATGACAGCAGCTTATCAAGCATTGTACTCCTACTACTCTCGTGCGAAAGCAGACGCTGTGCTATACCACACATCGAAGATGATGCCATCGGCTGTGATTATCACATAGTGGAAATAATACAAATTCTTTACTGCTACATTTCGGCAATGAAATAACTGTACGTAATGTACATAAATGAATACAACACATTTATATTTAATTTGAATACGGAATTCCCAAAAACATTACGCTTTGGTACACTTGACAACATCAATCAATCAATCGGTAACAATGGCCGATCAGACAGGTATGGTGCGACACATGCCAAAATTAATGATAAAAATGGATTAAAGAAACTTGTTTCAAACTTTCCTCGATATGCTCGTCTAGTAAATCTATTTGCGTCATTTGTAGTTCCTCGTGTAACCTGTGCACCACTTCAAGTAACGCATAAGTTGCCAGCAAACGCTGACTTTTGCTCAGTTATAATCTATCCGCAGTCCCCAGCAGCAGCATATAAACAACCATGGAGGCTATCTTTATTTTCCATTTGTCGACCATTTTGTTTCTGCCAGCGCAGGTATTTTTAATTACTTTTATTTCCAAACATTATTCCATCACCAAAATAATTTTATTTTAATACGTCAAATGATACAGGAGCGGCAGAGTGTGACATGAGTTGGGCATTACTAAAAAATAGGACAGTATGTCACATGCATGCTCACTAAACACACGTGTTATTGCAGCGAACTTAAAAATCAAATGTAAAATGGGAAGACCAAGAGCACGCCGAAAACATGAGGAAGTGAGTATTGATTATTAAAGCAGACGAAGTATGGTTGGAATTGATGAACCGACAAAGAAAACTATATTTACTGCCAAAGCGAATATTCCAACCAAGGACAGAGATAACATTAATAATAAAAATCTGCTAGAATTCCTGAAATACTATTAATTTAATTATGGAATGGTGAGACATATCCATGTATTCAAACATGTACACACTTTTTAAAGCACCTGACAAAGCAATTGTATCAGGACCAATATGTTTGCATTTTGATGTTAAGATTTACCGAAAAAGAATGAACTGTTAAATTATTGTTTCGACAGTGCGACAATCAATTGCTTGTCTCGACAGGTAAAGTTTGTCATTTCATTTTAGATGGAAAATGAATTTCAGGGTTCTGACAGGTCGCATATAAGAAATATGGGTTCATAAGTGCAAGTGTATTAGAAATGATGCATAACTTGTACATCGATTCCGCAAATTTATTTCGAGTAAAGCTTGTTTTAAAGCGATGAAGTCAGAGTAAACTTGACCTCCACTCATTTGTTAACTCAGGGGCAATCTAACGCGAATACTCAATGCATGGGAAAGTAGTACGAGCATGAAATCTGCACCGCTCAAAAAACCAACGCCCATCGAAGGACAATCTAACAAATTATAAATATCTGGTCGAAATGTTGTACATTTAGGTTCATATCAAAAGCGTTGTCGATTGTGAGATGTAGGAAGAAGTGTCGTCAGAACAGTTAATATATAATTTGATTGTCAATCATTCTGACAAAACTTTAAACTGAACATGATGTGGGTGGAACCGAGACATTGGACAAGTGTCCCATGAATTTGCATTCGAAATATTTTCACTTGTTCTTGCCGAATCTTGACAGAACTAATTTTATTTAAACATTAATGTTGTAATTCACATATTTGCAAAGTGCTTCAATGTCTCGCAGATGCTCGGATACCGACATGGCTGAGGGAAAAATAAATAATCTATATTTGCGGTCTGAGTTAAATATAAAACTTTTTTCTGCTTTGTAGATATAAATTATTTATAGAATAAAATACAAGAGCTCGATGTCACTCAATCTGGCATTTTACATTATCCAGGGTCGTCATCATTTCCAAAGCTGTGCTTTATCGAGCATTGATAGCTTTGTAATTATTGCAAGTTCAGGATATGCACTAACCACTATTACAAACACACGAAGACAAAAAATACAAAAGACGCGGTTATCTAGCTATAGTTTCTACAAAACATTTTAATTACTTTAGTTGTATATCCACGCAGCAGCTAGATGATTGTATGCTCCAACAGTGGTGAAAGTTTGTTTGAGTTGTTATGCTGTTGTCCTGAAATCCAAAATCCGAGTTTATCCAATACCGTATAAAGGGTTTGCATATTGTAATAGCAACGAATATCTAACCATGATTTTCAATGAAAATCTTATTCGATTTTTTCAACTGCACTTAATCGTGCAACACAAAATCGGCACGTCACCATTTGCCCTCATCTACACAGATGGCTTCTATATGTTACAACCGTATAGCAGTTCCCAATTGCGACGGCGAAAACTTAAAACGTTACTGCTCATATTATTCCTGTTTGTCCTCTGGTGTCAAGTATTTTACGGGATAAAAGGACGATCTGCACTGGTCAGCATTGAATGTATACTTTACTGTACCATATTAACTGGAGACGTAGTCATCGAATTGGTGACCATGAAGAGACGTGGCATGATTACTGAATGCTTCAATCTGCTGCTCCGGTTCGAGATACGCTATTTGATCCGTACGTGCATTATAGGGTAACCGTAATCATTGTATCATCATCAGTATATTTTGAAATTAATTCAGTTTGGTTTGTAGGTACATCCCGGCCGTCCAAAATCGCATGGTCAAAATCGCGAAGCCGAATGGTTAGATGTATGCAGGCAGGAATAATTGCTCTGTCCTTGACAATAGCGGTTGTGTATTGTCTTCAGCGGGCGCTTGGAAAATGTTTCCCAGGGACATTTTTCTACTTCATTTTGCCTGATTGCAGATTGCCCGTGACGGCCAGTGGAAGTATTATCTTGTCGGTTGAGTCGATTGCTAAACGAGTATCGATTTTAATTTTCTCGTTTTGGATACTAGCGGACGTGATCTCCTTTTTCCACTTTGTTGCCTTCGAAATGTTTCTGCTACCCGCATTCGGCTTCATGTATTACATGCGATTCTTCAAAGTATACATTGAGAGCAAGTACGCAGACAAGCATGTTGAAAATGGGGCAGGTACAACTTTGACAACCGACTTTCAGATTTATAAGGAAATCCAGTTGCTGTGCCGCTACTACAACTTCATTCAGCAGGACAAATTGGTGTTGACACTTTTGAACACTCTAATGCTGGCATTTGTCATTAATGTTTACGCTCTCATTTCTCACGGCTCCCAGGTTTCCGTCACACAGTTCGTCTTGTTTTCGGGAATGGTTGTCACGGGATTCTCGGGAATCCTTGTGATATTTGGAATCTTTGGCAATGTTCACGGAAAGTCGCAAGATTTACTTCGATACCTCAAGTCAAACATTCTTCCGTTGGTTCCTCGGAGGAAAAAGTTGTCGTTTGCTCGTGAAGCGGCGTCATTGCTGCCGCTTAAGATTTACTTGGGTAGCGTTAACTTTATTGATAAGCAGACACCATTTGTGCTACTCGACTTTGGCTTAACGCAAATCGTAAATCTGCTTTTGATGTAGAATAATATCTGACTTGCCATCTTCGTTAATTATGGATACACGATAAATACTACAAGCATAAAAGCACTTCTTTGAGCTGAAAAGGTCACACCGTTTAGTTGTGCCATAGCAATTAGTGGCTGAAGAGATCGATTGAGTTGTTTGCCTAGCACGGTTAGCTTCAATGTCTTGGAAGGCGATTTACGAGTGAAGATTATCCCCCAGATGCATGATTTTAATTGAATAAAATAGTAAATATTATAATTAGAAAAATGTTTCGTCAAACGTATGCTGGAGTCATGGATAGAAGGGAATGATTGTGGCTCATTAAATTTAACTTACTCCATTTCAGTAAATATAGTAGCACCATCTATCTAATCGGATGAAATGAAATTAGGATAGTTTTCGGGAAGTTTATGATTTATTTGCTATAATTTTATGAAACTGTGCAGTAGGTAATTGGAAAAACTCAAATGCAAAACCCAAGGTTAAACCGTGGATTACAGGAATAAAGAAAATGCATATACTCAAGAACATTCTATAACTAGTATGGAATTAATTATATGATGACGTAAATGTGTACGTAAATGTACATGGAATTTTAGAATCATAGTGTAATCTTTATTGTATTAAATTTGTTAATTTGCTAAGCAATACTCTTTTCATCCAACTTGAATCATTGCGTGAAACATAACAGAGCAAACTATTTCAAATAGCTGGAAATTAATTGTCTGTTCGAATTAATCCAATTTCCAAAATATAACTTCAGTAAATACATCTCTGCCATCTACATAATTTGTTTAACGGATGTGAATTCAAGCAAACGTTTACGTCTCGCTAATATTCTACAATATCGTCTCTGCTTGCACGAAATATTCTGTGGAAGTACGGTAAATAGCGGGCCTCGCCAAACCTGAATTTTGATAGGAGAGGCACGACGATCTTTTCTAAGAGTTTGATCAAATTCCAGAAGAGTATTAAAAAACTGAAGAAAGAATTCCTCTCCGTGTATAAGAACGACAAGGTTATTACCGACGACAAGTACTGCTGCGCATAACATGAAGAAGTTCAAAAGAATTATAGACAGTGGGTCCGAGTCAGCAGACCTCAACACCATGTACTTCAAGCACGTACACAGAGGTATAAGAATGAACGTGAGAATTGGAATAAATGATAAATAAAACGGAATCAATTTTTGCCAGTTTCTTTCTCGTGTGAATTTTTGCTGGGAAATATCCATGGATACAGCATGGGGGTACATATATCTGTCGTAAAGTTTGTGATGTAAATGATATGCTTTCCACATTAGCGTCTCCTCCATCTCAATCGCTACAGGTGCTGACTTGACTATATAAATACTCAGTTAGGTGTATTTTCTGTTGAGATAGTTCAGACCATTACTTATGAACCGAATGCCGAAACAACGCAACGATTTTATACAACAACCACAGCAATATAAAGTCCTATTTGCTGTCGTAGTATATTTACTGAATGTACTAAAGTCAACTAAAGGTGTACTAAAGGTGTGATGTCAAAGTTTCTTGAATTTTCATTTACTTCAATTCGCCATTTAGAAATGATGTTGTGGAAAACGTCAAGAAATAATTCCTCTCCATCTTCTTGTAATATGACAATGTATCGAATACCATTTGAAGCACATAAATGAATATCCGTCTCTATTTTCCAGAACTCGATTTTTATTGATTTTAAAGAATAATGATCCTATATTTTAAAGTATATGATTATGCGGAATGTATTATATATGGTCGGCATATGTTGCCAAGACAGGCCGTAATACAAAAGCTATTGATAGGCCAGGAGTGATAGCAACATGTATTTTAAAAAACAATTTGAATTCTTAATTAAATTCCTTATAATTGGCTGTGATGCGGATATAATTTTCAATTCGCAAATCCATCCAGCTGCTAGCTTATTGTGCATATCATATTAGAAAAATGTCAATTTTTGTATTATATATGGTTATTACAATTATTCAAAATTCATTAAAAGGATATGCCTACACAAGTTTTACATCACTTTCTTCATAACATGTGCGATGTATCTACATGAGCAGAAGAATAAGTGTTATGGAGGAATATAGAATCCAGTAATTGATCGTGGTACGAAACGTGTTCCTGACTATTTTCAGCACCGTTTTCAATACGTTCTCCCAATCGCATTCTACACATTCCTGAATAGCCTTAAATTTAACTAGTAGTTCTACACAATATTCAAGAACATTGTAACTCATTGTTTTGGTCCCAAAGTAAAATGGGTAATGGAAGGGATGTGCTAATTCTGTCGGGCAATGAAAGCACGGTTTGAGGCCTCTATTATTTGGATAATTAGTTAGGCACGGTTTGAACATACAAAACTGAAAAGGGAATATTTCAATGATACAATATACGATTGCGAAACTGAAGTTATTAAAATATTAGTCTTTACGTAATTTGGAGCAGCTTAAAACTTTAGTTACATCCCACTCGACTATTTTCACAACTTATTTAATCGACAATTCAGTGAGTTTGATAACTCGTAAATGTAATTATCATTTGTCGGTTAGTTATATAATATTTCGCAACGTCAGATGAATAAGGAGAATACAACTGTACCCAGTTCCCTCTCGTACATTCTTTTACCGTTGTTTTAGTTCGTGATTAAGTCAGGACTTCCAGGACAATTATATAAGTGAATGAACTGATTAATTTAGCACGCTCATAATATCATGATTATTCAATATTTTTTGGTTTAAATGCAACACTTGATGTGACGTATTAGTCCATATTGGGAATAGGTCATAATGAATACACAGCCTTGAAATAACGATTCGGAAAGAACCGTGTCGTGGCAAAAACAGTGCATTGTAACTAAGATCACTACTCATACGATTTATAGTCATGCAAAATTCGTCCGGGATAAAATGCTGCAATTTATTCTATTGACAATGATGCCTTTTCATATAGATATAGCGTTAGTTCAATTATCTAAATTGTCATACTCCTGTTGAAATTGCGCTTGCTATCTCATGTATTCCACGCACTATCGGGTCGGAATATTTAATTTCTTGCATTTATTGTGTGGGCATTTCTTCAATGCAAAAACTATTTTTTGACAAAGAGAGTTGTTTGTCTAATTTATTTATTTGAAAGAAACTGATTCTAAAGTAATTTATCTGTGGCTGACACTATATTCATTGCAGATTGGAGTTCTGTCAAACTGGTGCTCTTTACAACGCATTAGAACTTGTACAAAAAATAGGTTAATATGGGAATTTTTTTTCTACTTGAACTAGTTTGTAGTTAGTAAACTACTAGCTGATATATCTGTTTTTCAAGACCGCGTTATCACAAGTATTACATCCCACAAGTTTATCTCTTAAAACTAGAATTTCAACTCTTACAAACTGTCAGATGAAAGAATTCATTTACTTGCACAAATAGTCAATAAAGTGTATTTGTACAACGGTTCGGTTGTCAAGTAAAAATGCCAACATAAAAGAACAGGTTATCGAAAGACTGAAGCATTATGTACAATTCTAAGTGTTTATGTAAGCATATGCCATTATTCCATTTCCCAGTTGTGTTTACTGTAAAAACATCTCTATTCACGCCCAAGGACAATGTTGCGATAATAATCATTAACACAGTGGCTGATGAATAAACATTGGAAAATTTACTGATGTCTGCTTGCACTTAAATATTGGAAAGAATACATGTTATCACATTTCAGATAACACGAAGGATTTAATTTACGCGAACACGTGCATAAATTGTAAATATTTTTTTCTGTCAAGTCGTGTGGATGGATATTCCCACCGAAAGCACTTTTATTTCTCCTAGAATCCTACCTTATAATGCAGTAAATACTCCTCTTTCCCCCTGATACCCCAACTCGTGAATAAAATTGCTTTTGTGTTGTTTCAGAACCGTAATAATATTTAGGCTAATGTTACAACTAACACACAAAGCATTTTGATATAGTACAGAACATTCATAAAACTTGTTTCACTGCTTATAGTTATAAGATTTCAGTTGAACGGCATCATTATGTCTTTCGGCCACAGAGTACATCATCTCCTTTCAAAGGATTTATAAATACTTTTCACAATGGTTCGTAATGTACTCCGTCCAACCGCGGCAACTAAATCAAATCATATTTCCATTTCCATAGAATCGAATGATTCGTCCGCGAAAGATTTAAGCAGCCACAACTCGGAAAATTTCTTTCTTATATATTCCAAGTTTGCCCATTGGATATGTTGTACTCCATTCAGATTGGAAAGAGACACAATAAAGAGCGTAAACAAGCCTTCTGTTCGCTTTATTTGTCCACTGTACAATCAAAAATGTCATTTAAAACAAAGATAAAAATTTAATTTGTGTGGATTTCAGCTGGTTGCAACAGCTATTACATTCTTTATAATTATTATTCAATCACGAAAGTATGATTCCTAAACTGTTTCCGCAAGCCTACACTGTACTGACTATTGGCTGAAATTACAACTGTGGTAATTAAGAAAGCAAGTGGAAACTGATAAATATTATGGCCGAACACTGTAAAAACTATAACGAACAATTTAATGAACGCCTAATAAATACACATTAATTGAAATTATACATCGAAAATTTACACGTGTGTTTTCCTTATGTTTGCATATAAAAAGCACATTTTCAGCAAAGACAAAATATTACTTGAGCGATGGACACAAAGTACGTATTTACGAACAT
The DNA here is from genome assembly GCA_004115045.4 of Sinella curviseta. NCBI lineage: Eukaryota > Metazoa > Arthropoda > Collembola > Entomobryomorpha > Entomobryidae > Sinella > Sinella curviseta. Next base: position 26,177,951 of record CM023201.3, on the reverse strand, counting down.
GAAAATACTAATCCAATTACATCTGACAGAGAAGCGAAACGGGTTTGATCGCATGCAGAATTGAGAGAAATGCTGGCAAGTGCAAGCCTGGACAATGTTGGCGCATGATATACATTGCGATGAATATAAATATACACGTAATATTTTAAGTGCAATAGAACTTCCATGTTAGTGATGAAAATATTACTGGACACTGAATATGCTGAGCATAGAAGATACATGAAAACTTGAGCAATTATAAAATTGGTTTGTTGCATAATTCTGGAATGAATGTACTAATTTGTAATAAAACGTGTCAACACTATACGTTGTATTTTTTGTAATATTTATATAATGTAAGGTGAGTCACGACATATCCACAGTGGTTTCGTGCAATCAAATATCTTAAGAAAATCAGAGAAAATCAGTACTACCGTTGGTATTTGTGTCTCCATGAACTAGTGTTCAGAGCCGCCGTTATTTGCCAATATGCCACTCACAATTTGCAGAGTGCCGGTCACAAACCAAATATTTATATGTGGGCTGAGCTGTCCACTTCATATATTTCCCGTGCGCCCACAGTGACACAGTCGAAACGCCTTACAGTTTATTCTGTGACACTACGTTGATGAACATTTGTAAAAATGCAGCCTAGATGCTATTTGGATAAGTGGCGCCAGTAGACTCTATGGATATAGAAATACTTTTCTGGGCATTTTCGAGGCTGTCGGACATTATCACTATTACTAACTTTGACAAGCGGAATAAACACCTTGTTGTGGATATACTAGGAAAAGAGTAAAATAAACATTTACATCCGAGTTCTTCAGCACCTACTAACCACTGTTGTTGACATTAATATCATCATTCGTCTCATAGTATTTCCAGGTTAAACATAGGAGGCAGTTAACTTTGACGTCAACTGAAATATGTAATGTAAATATTTCAACACCAACGATAAATTTAATGCGCCGAAATTTTCTATAGTCCGAAGTGAAATTCAGTCTGGTTTTCTCGCAAGGCCAACAAAAAGTTTATTTCAATTTTTTGGCTTGATGCATTAGGACCAAAAATTTGCAATATTTATCGACTGGAAAAATTTTGATTTTGGATCCATTAATTATAAATTAATCAAACTATACTCAACTCAGGTATATATTTGTGTACTAATGCCCGAAATGTGAGAATGAAACACCGTTGATTCCAATTAAGCTGAACTTAAGGACATGTACTGATTTCCATGGAACTTCATCTGATTAGTAGTGTTTTTCGCAAATTAAAAATGCTACCAATTAATTATCGAAAAATAAAAACTGTTAGAATCACGTAAAATTTCACGCTCTTTCATTTGGTTTCAGTTTCATAATTTTTGGATACGAGATGCCAGAGTAATTTAGATATTTTCGACAATTTTTAGATATCTAAATTACCCTGGCATCTCGTATTCAAAAATTATGAAACTGGAACCAAATGAAAGAGCGTGAAATTTTACGTGATTCTAACAGTTTTTATTTTTCGATAATTAATTGGTAGCATTTTTAATTTGCGAAAAACACTACTAATCAGATGAAGTTCCATGGAAATCAGTGCATGCCCTTAATAAACTATATTTTCCTTGTATACCGTCGCGCTGATTGTGCAGTGCTTTTGATACAGAATTCGTGAATGTGCGTTCATGTTAGGTACGCGTAATGTGTATTAACTTGATAACTATACTATATAAACTCTACTATGAATTATACAAGTAATTTATGCTGTACACTGTTTAACCAGAGTATATTGTATTCGTTTAGGACAATACAATTTCATAAACTGTGATGTAATAATCCGCCAAGTCACTGTTATACAATTTACTGGTGCAAAATATACAGTAGTCTTATTACCTATAATATTCCCTGGGACCTTCTATGTGGGATCAAAACCAGTCACTTTATGCATTATGAATATTGTTTATGTAATATTAGGTATTTCATAACCAGATGTATAATGCTTATGCAATAAATGTCGACAAGTAAACAAATTGAGCAATATGTTTACTGCTATTATTTCGCACTAGATTTGGGTGTAATATAAATTTTCCAGGTTCGTCAACTTGATAAGTACAATATTTTAGTTTCTGAGTATAAAATCGGGATTTCTAAGCGATTGTTTACGAGTTTGTCTCTTGTTCTCCGGAATGTGCTCTCTCCGTACCACTAACGGGGAACAACATGCGATCAGTTCCGTCTCTGCATTGTCGGTGGGCATTGGAATTGCCTATATTGAAATCCAACAGAATTCTGGATTGTGAAGTGCAGTGATGTTAAATAAACCTTAAAATGTCCTGCGCATAATTCCATTTTGACTGATCAATTATAATTGATGGGAAATCAGGAAAATCTACATGAAGCAGCTTATACGCACTAAATATTAAAGTATTCAACAATGAGCCCAAAAATAAAATTCCCAATTATGGAAAGAAAAAAGCCAGGATTCATCCTACTGGATTGGCGGTTCTCGATTAGCCCAGCAAAAAGCTGCTGCCGTTATCATGTTTGGTTCCAAAGCAATCAAAATGTCAATACAACTAGCAGTATCTAAATGTTCTCCTGTCAGCCAGCAGCAGCGGCTCCCGTTATCTTTTATCATGATTTTGGGAAATTTTAATGATATCTCTTAAATCTCCGAAGTGTTATTGCAGCTTAAAACGGAGATCATAAATCTATGCAGTGGAATAAACTTGTTTAGTTTTGAAGCAATCGTTGACAATTCCTAAAAATCAGAACACATTGTTTTGTCCTAAATACAAACATGAAATGTCCCAAGGTAATGTTAATAATTATTCGAATCATTGTTGATGAAAATTGTTAGAGCAGTACCTCCAATTACGCGTATGTTATGGTTGCGTAACTATTACAAAGTCGATTAAGCTGTCAATTACAGCCCGGTGGGTGGATACAGTTATCCTTATTTAATTCCTTGCGTTTCAGCACCTCCATTTAATTACAATCAGACGAAAACCAACCACATGGGTTATCTTTATGCTTTGCTTGATATATATACAAAATTTAAACTTTTACTATTGTCAGTCAGCGTTTATTCATTAATAATTTGTAGTACATATGTCAACTATCATTAGCAAAAACATGAAGAATTGCAGTTCCAGCCTTTTAATGCGATCGCCGCCAAAATAGTCAATGTTTTGGCGCGACTGCTCATTTTAGATTCCTCCTGGTCCCCGCGGAAAATTCCTAAAGCTAAGAGCGGAATGACACTGTCATGATTGCTGAGTAGTAATATGTCAACGCCTACAACACAACAGAAACAGCACAAACCTCGTAATTACCGGCGCAGAGTCGGTGGGTGCCTAAATCGAATAGTTCTATCAAGGACATAGATTATTATCAGAATTTAATTACTAACATCGGCTTACACAATATAACGGATAGATCGTTATTGACACGTGCATATAGTATGAAACCAACGCCCTTGATGTGTACAGTTTAAGCAGTCCATGGCTCTGATTACAACAAATAGGTGATTTGTTGGCGTTTCAATAATAAAAAGTAGAACACAACTGGACGCCCAGGAGAAGCACACGAAGTTTTTCGTGTCCGAAATTCAAACTAAAACAGCGATTTTGGTTGCAGTCTTTTGGATATTTGCAGGTAGATAAATACCAACAATCAATGTATAATTAGTTGCAGATCATTTATACCGTCGAGACCTTGATTAAAACCAGCAGCATTTCTATAAGCCATGTTGATCGCGCAGGATTGGTTATCCACGTTACGAATATACTTTAACATCTTCAACAAGTGCACCACAATTTTGCATTACTCAAGTAATGATGAAACGAAACCAATTTGTGTAGTTCCAAAAACGTCAAGTCAAATCTACATTAAGAAGTGTGTTCTCACCGCTTTACTCGTTATGCTTGTGTGGATCCAGTTTTGGTATAGCTGGAATAAACTATCACCTCAGAAAGTTGCCGTTTCTATATTTTTCCAGGTGTGCATGTCGTTTCACATTGTGTTTGCTTACCACCTTTACCGGAATAGAAAGGATATTGAAGAAAGCTATACCGTCATGATTTCATTCGAGAGGCGTCACAATGGTAAATGCACAGTATTTGCTGAATATAGTTAATATTTATGAGTTCGTAAACAATATGTTGGATCTTAATTTTTTCAGCTGAAAACTGGACTCCAAAAGAGGGGAAATTTGGACTTGACATCCGAGCTCGTTTCTACATGTGGCTCGGCATAGTATCATATCCAGCTACTACAATCTGCCTCTGGGTAATTCTTCTTTGGACTCCTAGTTTACCGCTAAACCTAGGAAATTTTATGTTCATATCGACTGGTCGAGTAGTGGACCTTTTGCCATTGGTTAAATACATTTACGGTCCTACACTACGATTCATTTCGGCAACATTTACAACCTGGATATTTCACTTCTCTTGGGCTACATGTGTTTTAGAATACGTGCCCAACACATTTATTACATGCCTCTGCTTTCATAATTATTTGTCGCTTTTCAACAGAGATTTAAGCCGTCAACACAACGAAAGAATTGAGAATTTAGTGAGTATATGGCACGAAATTCAAATAATGGTTTCGGCATACAACAAAGTGAATCAAATCCTCTTTTCGGGTACTTCAAGTGCACTCGTCTCGTTTGGCTTTATCTTGAGCTTGTATGCATTGGTTAAAATGGATCACAGTCTCGGTTTTACCGCAATGGTCGTGTTTACTCTCATGCTGATAGATTTCAGTGTTCTTACGGTGGAATATGATGGAACGGCCAAGGGGATGGTTAATTCCAAGTCAGTAGCTTGTTTGAGAGAAACACAATCGAATCGAACGCTCATGAAAAGCAAATTATGGCGCCGGTACTCATATTGCATGCACGTGTCTCCCGACTGGACCAACCTGCTTTGGATACACGTTCAAATGGAGGAGGAACTATTTCAATAATTTAAGATGAACGAATTAAAGTTAACATTGTTGCGATATTTGACTTCCAAGCAACCTCAATTATTAGACGCGTTTCGGAACCGTCAAGCACATTAGTCTGGAGATCCATCATATTCAGTATCGCAGTATCACCTTAGTGTTTGCATGAAATTTCAAATTCTGTCCCTGCTGTCAAGAGTTGAAGCTACGAACCGATATCGAAATAGAAACACACAAACGCTAAAGGTTGAAATAACATGGCATTGTCATTGTCATACACATTCGAAGAAAACATAATAATTCATTATATTCATTCATAATTCATTATAATACGTGATGTTTAACAGATGTCAGAGGTATTATCCGATTAAGGGAACGACATACAACTTTAAGTCTTATAAGCTATATAAAAAGTGTTAATTGGGGTTTTTGGTGACAACTAGTTTATTCTTAAACCAATTTTATTCGGCACGATCATGATATAATTTCTGAGTACATCTACAAGAACATTGATCAACGGTTCGATACTATAACTTTTTATTTTGCGCCGTGTACTGTGTGTATTGGAAAATATGGTGCAAAACTATTTATGACACATATAATAATGATGCCGATATTGATATTGTTCTGTTCTGTTGTGTAAGCGTTGAAAATGTTTACCGCTTTCCCTCGTGTCAAAGTGCCCTAGCCGTGTTGAACATGTTGATTCGTTGTTGATTGTCCCTTCCAGTCGTCCAACATAATAACGTTTGTCATTCAACAATGTGTATTAGTTATCAATTTTGGTTAAACATTTCTATGGAACATCCGCAAGTGTTGGCGACTATGCATCAAATTAATATTGCAGTTGGCGATACTGGCTGCTTATACCTATATATTATATTCGAAATTAATGGATGAATTTTTTAATTAGATTTGAATTTGAGGCACACGAATACAAAGTAATTCGAGAAAGTAATGGAAATTATTGCCTATCGTTCCAACCGTGAAGACGATGAGAAAATATGGAATCCTACTGATAAAATAAGCGCCCATTTCCAGTCGTTATATACTCAATTTTCTGCTCCACAATATGTACAAATGGCAGCGTAATAACGGTATCGACTATGTTACGGAATCTTAAATTGTTATTATGTATGCCTACCGTCTCTACCTTTAACTCCTTTTTGGACATATAATTATTAATGCTTCATTTCTAGCCGTGCAAATTTATAACTTCAAAGAAAGTTGAATATGGACTACAGATAAAGTGGCGATGGGAAATTGACTATGCAAATTTGAATTATTTACTTCCTTTGCCCGCTTTCATATCTGAAGATGAATCACATTCTACAAACACAAATAATGCATTATAGTCCATAAGAGTTGTTACTGCGACATATCATAACCCAAGAAAATAATATATAAAGAATTATCATTTCTAGACGGAGTCCAGAAACCACTATACAACGTTCGGCACTTTAAACAAGCTAAACTATTCATTAAGAAGCTTTTTCTGGAATTAAAAGTGATTATACTGGTATTTGAAAATGCCCGTCATTGCCACAACAAGCAGGAACAGTGGATAATCTCCCAAGAAACCAAGCCCTTTTATATTTTGCGACTAGAAAATAACAATAGTAATATCATCCGGGCTTCGTTTGTAGATATTTCTTGAATCCAAGTCATTACTCAATTCGGGGCACATCCAATCCAAGCTATGATTTTCAGTGCAAGTATACTTCCGTTTTTAAAGCTTCACTTGGAGCTGCAGGCCAAAATTGGCACCACACCATTCTCTCTCGTCAACATAAATGGTAAATATCTTTTGGTCCCACATTCAGATTTGAGATGGCAGAAATGCAAAGCATTTCTTTTTGGAATATTCGTGGGCGTCCTTTGGTTACAAACACTGCATGGAATGAACCTACGATCCTCACTCGTCAACATGGAGTGTCTTATGTATTGCTTTGGAGCCAGTGTAATGCTGGTAACACGAATTGTCGGAACTCAGCGACGAGAGATGATAACAGAGTTTTGCAATCTTATTCTACAATTTGAGCGACGTCACATCAAACGAACACGTAATCATAACCAAGCATATATTTAAATCATAAATGCTCAAAACTATTTTGTCGTTGGTAGTTACTTAAATATGTATTATATTTTATTACTTAGCTACTTCACGAGTCTCGCAAATTGTCATCAAACCATTTCAAATGACATTGATTCGTGTCACTCAGATTGCAGGAATCATAATACCTGTGAGCAGCGCGTTTGGTTACGCACTGCAACGATGGATTGATAACTGCTCTCCCGGAACTGTGGGATACTTCATCTTGTCTCATTGCAACTTTCCAACAACGGAAAATGGCAATTTACAGCTATCATTGGATTCAGTTGTTAAATTGACGGTGATTTCAATTTGTACAGTATGGCTGATTCTTGACATGATGACCTTTATGTGCTTTGTGTTTTTCGAATTTGCTGTCGTACTCGCTTTCGGGCTGACGTACTACATGAACTACTTTATAAATGTGGTTCTGGGCAGTCATACCATCTTGAAAGCATTTGCAAATAGTCTGGATGACCGCACAACAAGTCGTTTTATGATTTACAAGGAAATTGAATTGTTGTCAATATATTTTAATTTAGTTTTGCAGGATAAACTTATTCTGCTTTTCTTGAATGCAGATTTGTTAGGATTCGTGACCAGTGTTTACACATTAATTTCAGGCGGATCAAGCATTGCCATTCCACAGTTACTTATGTTTCTGGCAATGGTTTTAAATGGGTTGCTGGGAATTATTTTTTGCTTTGGAATCTTTGGTAAGGTGTATTTGGAGTCAACTAAATTACTGCAATATCTGAAATCAGATCTACTTCCGCTCGTCTCAGTTAAAAGGAAACCCGTTATCGCTCGTGAAATTGCATCATTGCAGCCTGTAAAAATTTTCTTGGGTAATGTCAACTTCGTCGACGAGCAGACTCCCTTTGTCCTTCTTGACTTTTGCTGCAACCAAATTGTAAATCTTCTCCTTCTCTGAAACGTCGTTCTAATTCATTTTATTACATTAACTAAGAATGCAATTATGCAAATATTTCATATAATGTGGCATATGTAGATATGGATGACAAGCGCAATATTTAAATATTACATCGGGTATAATCACATAGAATTTAATTAAAACGAGGTGTAATATGGGAGATAAAATGGAAAAATGGTTTCAAACATGGAGTTTACAGAACGCTCAGTATATATGTAGTTTTTGCGTCGACTATTAGCAGGGTTGTAACGTCGTTAATGTAATTTTTAAATTAGGTTTATAGACATTGGAAGAGGTAGGCTGAATGTAAATTTGTGAAGGTATGTTTGACAGCTATACATTTCTGAACATTTTTTGTAAGTAGGAATTATTAAAGTTTTCTCGAAATGAAAATCTTCGTCAGGGTATTATCATTAGATTTAATTTCTATTAATTATTTCGGAAGCACATACGTAGGTAAACTACTGAAAAACAACTTATGTAGACAGTGGTGGTTGTTCATGACACCCGTTTGTTTGTACATCACCTGAACTCCACAAACTACGTATACAAGTGAGTACCGCTTCTCGGAATGGACTGCTGACAATTCAATTCACCGGACAATTGGTTTGGATGGAATGATACATCAACTTGATTGATCGGCCAATCTGTGGTTCCAAGATGATGGAAACCAATATTGTTTGATGTGCACAATTCAGACATCTAAATGTATTTCCTAGATAATATTATGTACAATGTGCATTGCACATAGTCAGTATTCCTGTCAATAAAGTTCATATGACTTCAGTAAGAAACATCAATACTATTTGTTATTATTACGGCACCATCGTCCGATCAAATGTTATTGACATAGCCGCAAATATTAAATAATTATATGGTAATGATCAAACCACTTCTTTTCCGCAATCAAGCCGCAAACTTCTGTCACTTTCAATAAATTGAAACCACTAAGCACATAAACACAAATGAATATGCATTGTCTCAAACAGTTATATATGCAGTTGCTGATAGGGCGATAATAAAAAATCATTTTGGCTAAGAAATGAAGTACTTTATATAATGTAAAATGTGGTAGAAAATTTCTACTAGAAATCCAAACCTTTACGTACAATTAAATTTCAGTTTTCACCATTGTTTCAAAACGAATTAAATGCACGGACGGTAGCTGCCAACATTCTTTTGAAATAGCAGTCATATATATTATATTATACATTAGCCGGCATTCCAACGAAAAGCTACATACCTTTGTCGTCTGAATGAACAGGAATCCGATATAGAACCAAGGAGAAAAATTGTTTCACTACTACCTAATAATAATAACTAGTAATCTCAGCGAGCTAACATGCAATGAACCGCCGCAAAGCTGCGGAGTTCCGCTGCGTCATAAGAATTGTAGGTATAATATTTTCTTGTGTCAATGCAAATTATAAATAGCGTGATGGAGGTAGCAGCTAGCTGAAAACCATTAAAATAGTATTTTTAGCTTTGTCCTGAACAACAGCTTTCGAGGTTGCCTTATTGCACTTTGTACTCACCTTCCACAATAAGGCATATGTTATTGTAAAAATGTTGCTTCCATGAATTCCAACGCCCTCCGCGTCTAGCTTGCTCAATATTGCAATGATGTTGTTGACGGGAATATCCTGTGAACTTTCTTCTCTGGACAGCCATGTTGTCTAAGATAACAAACAGGATTTTCATAAGGTTCTACATTAAGTATATCGCAGACATTAGTAAATGTTTTCATCATTATAACCAACCGCTTGACCGTACACATATTCAAAAAAGGCGGAAGAGACTCTTTGAAATTCCTGGTATTTTCGTGTTCCAATGTTTGTTCTTGTGAGCCTCAGTTAACTATTATTATCCCACCTAATCTTTGTGCTTCAATAAAAAGTGGTTTACAGTAAACACAACCGGGAAATGGAATAATGACATTAGCTCATTTCCTTTAGCATGTGCGTACATGAACACTTTGTCACTTTAGTGAATGCTTGCGAAAGCAAATGGGAGCGTCGTTCCTTTTGATTATTTTACCAAGCCGATGTTCTAGCTTCTTCAGTGTCAAACGTTAGAGGTGTACAAACTTTTTACAGACAAATTTTATCAAGTTTGGTAGACCAATAACTTTGTTTTCTAAATAATAGATTTTATTTTTCACTTGAAATAAAAATCATTTGGAACAGTTATTTGTGACTTGTCAGTGGAATCAATATTTGGTTTCACATTAATTTGTTATTCCAAAGAAAGTACCTCGTGGAATTAAGGTTCGCAAGAAATTCATTTGTAAGTTATTTAACGGCAAACGGCAAAGCCTTCATCCATTCACACTTTCAAACAAACAAAATGTTGTTCCGATTAGGGCTATCGTCTCTCTTTTCCTATGCTGTGAACATGCATGCATGTTTTTGCATGACCCAAAGTTCATTAATTATGGATTTGGTTTCACAAACGAAAACTTGGCTGCGTTTAATTCTGAATGGCGGTATTGGGGCCTTCTTTATATTTGATTTTTAACAGTCTCGCAATATATGTGTCAGTAAAATTAAATTACCTACCATTTTTTAAGAAAGCGACATGGCCAAAAGTGCGGTGTATTCTTACATTTTCATACAATTTGTACATATTTTAATAAATAATGAATGTGAAAATGAATTAATAATAAATGAATAAAGATTGAAACTCAAGGTCATTACTTTTGTTCATTTGATGCCGATCATCTAATACCATGAACTTCGGAAAGGCCAGGTATCTGTTGGCAGATACAAACGGCATGTTGTTATTGTGGGAATTCGGGAATTGGAATAGTTGAAAAAGTAAATCTGTCTTTACATGTTCAAATCTGTATGAATTGGGTATAAATCAGTTTTAAAATATCCAATTTTGTTTAAATTTGCTGTTGATACTAATACAATAATATAATATCTGCTGTTCATTTGACTTTAGAATCTGGCAGTATGAGTCCCTCTCTACAGGATTTGTAAACGTATTCAGTGGAACCTCTGTAATCCGTATAATTCTGTATCTTGTAGTTGTCATTTCTATGCTCGTAATAGCTGACATTTGACAGCAGCTAGTCTCAAATATTAATAAATTCGTTTTTGGATTCATATTTTCGTTACAAAATACAAACATGTTTGTATATCTTCTTCTACAAATGAAATATACAATATTTATTTTTCCATAAGAAATCAACAAACTAACACAATTCACACACGATTTGAGATTGTAATTTAACCAGTGAGAGTAAATGTTAGCACTTGTACTACACCGACCAGTTCTGCTTATAAATTATTCACCCATAAAATTGGTATCAGATGTGCGACGGCCACATTCCGGGTTGTTTGTTCCTGGATGACCTTTTGAAGGTTAGTCGCCAAGTGTTGGATGCTAATAGTACTTCCTGGCAACAGCTACAAAATTCAAGGCACAAAATCTAACTACATTAACGTCCGAGTTTACCGAAATCATGATATGGATATACTTTTCGCTGTTTCAGCTTATGTTCATGTTATAATTTGTGTCTTATTATGCAATCATGTTGAGGATGTGATTAACATGTAAAGAGTGTGTTCGCACATTCCTTTTAAGTATGTACAATATGGACAATATGTACATCTTGGTATGTGTTCATTTGAAGGATAGGTTGAAAACCAAGAAACCTATTCACTTCATGTATCCATTTTATATACGGCGTGCGCCGCACACGTTCTATATTGATTTGGCATATCCTGCTGGTCTACGCTTTTCAAACTCTCTTTAAAAGCCTCATATATTTTGTTAGCATAATTTTCAATAACCATTAATGTGTAAAACTATTTAGCATTTTTAGGTCATAATAGGTTGCTTTTATCTTTATTAATTTATCGCCTTAAATAAAAGCCTGATTTTACCAATACAATAATTACATTAAGCGTCGGTCATGCATCCTGTACTGTCTGCAGAGTTCTTTGGATTCACAAGCAAAGCGGATGAAATTGCCAATTCGTTACACGAAACAAAAATGATGCATGCATACATGAGAAATCAACTTTGCTTGTCATGTCATCCCAACCCAACCGAATAACTCTCAACACTTCACCTTCATACCTCAATATGCTCACATTGTAAGCCACCTGCTAGTATGTTTTTGTTCCTCGATCACGCAATACCATTTATGACGTTCAAACTTCCAACTACCATTAAGTGAATCAATGCAGCCAATGCAAGTTTTGTACCATAGGTTCAAATGGTTCTGTACATTTCATTTAGGAGAAAAACTCTTCTTGTTTCGTTTGAAAACGGGTTCATGTAGTTCCTTGAAAATCACTGATACGGTTTCCAAAAGATTTATGCAATTGAGTTTATTGAAGGACAAATCTCAATAGACGGCTATGGCTAATTTTAGTAACTAACAACAAGATCTCTCGAATCGAATTAAGCAAAGGTGAGTTATGGAACCCATTGTCGCACAAAATACAAAGGCCAACTATTAAAAATGTGTGACTTATACCAACAAATTAAACTCTCCATTTGAAAAGTTATCAGGATTAAACAGTACATTGCAATTATTTGAAGTAAATACAGGTGTAAAATACGTACTCAAAAGCAGTAAAACCAGATTTTCTTCCAAATCGACATGTTGACAAGATTTTGCTTGCTTTTGTTTATGCAGGAATTTATGATAGTGATGTGAAATTACTTTAGCTAAGCTATTCTGTAATGATGTGAAATTTTACTTTATTTGTTTTGGAAGGATTAATCTAAGGCCCGATTACACTTGTGTTTTATTATGTAACATTTCTCATATGCATGACAGGTATACACAGTTTCACAAGTAATTTTCAACAATTATACTATAATTACCATTCTACAAGAACAATCTGGTAATGGTGAAGTGACATTATCGATACATGGTAACGAAATGGAGATGGCAGTCGTATATTATTTTGCATTAGTCTGTAACCTGTCTTTTCACATATGACACGAAACAACTTGGAAGGACTTTTTGGACCAATTTCAAGGCACGAAATGAATCCCCAGTTTCTATTTAACAGGCCCCTTACGGTAAGTTTGAAAGTGAGTATAAATACCGTATTCACAAATGAACTCAAATGTACTTTGGGATTATACCAAATTTCAAGCAATAGTTATTATTTAGCTGTACAGACGAAATGATTAAAATTACGACGAAATGTGAAAAGTTTGAAGACAATCCTTCAATTTAAGGAGATGAAAACACCTTTCATCTAGTTCACAAGTGGCGGCTGGGGAGTAGTTTTCCAACCTGTATCTTATAAGCTCACATCCTCCGAAATGTGTGTGTATTCAAGTCGACGTATACAATAACCACAATCGATTATATCTCTCAGAATTTCATATGATATTATGTAAATTCACCATACATGTGGCAAAACAATTCGTTTCAATTATTCAATCGATCTGTGCACCTTTAGCCGATATAATTTTGATGGTGATTGAACCACAAAATGTAGCAAGAAGAAACGATTTTGATCATTGCCTAAAAAATATGGTACTCGTCCTCAAAGCTGAAACAGCTATATCTTGCAAATGAAGCGTAACGAAAATGCATTTTAGCGTCATTTCCCCTTCCACCGCAGCATTAAAATACTATAATATAAAGTTATTTTGTTTCTTGGGAAGACAGCAAGCTGTATTCTATTTGTGTAACATGCATATGAAAATTACTAATTTAGATGCTACGTGCAGAGTTCATCGGCTTACGCACAAATTCAAAAGTATGAAATATTATTTCTAACTGATAACAATGAACGCTAACGCGTGGCGACATTTCAAAACATCATTTTTATTCAATATTCAATTCAGTTAGTAACTTTTGGCCCAGAAAAAACGGAGAATCATTTTTCTTGTACAACATTCAATATATGCTAACTGAGAATCGGTTTTGCAATTTAGCAAGTGCATGATTCCACTGGAAATGACTTGAGCTATCTGTAAATTTCCAAGTCTTTCGCAGCGTACTTCTTCTTTGGGTCAAGTAACTCACTACGTACCGTACTCATTGTATGTGAAGCGAATATTAACAGCAATAGTATTTGTGGAATATATTATGCGTTACCGTTATCTTATTAATACTAGCAGAAAGATCAAACAGAATGTCTACCGTGCCACCAAAGGATACACAATGTATGTAGAAGATTAACAGCAATAGATTTTGTAGAATATATTATCCGTTGCCGTTAACTTATTAACAATAGCAGAAAGATCAAACAGAATTTCTACCGTGCGACCAAAGATTACACAATGTATTTAGAACATTAACAGCAATAGTTTTTGTAGAATATATTATCCGTTACCGTTATCTTATTAACAATAGCATAAAGAGCAAACAGAATGTCTACCATGCGCCGAAATGTCCTACAATGTATTTAGAACATTAACAGCAGTAGTATTTGTAGAATATATTATGCGTTACCGTTATCTTATTAATACTAGCAGAAAGA